>JASSUY010035824.1:0-10537 GCA_032466535.1 Forpus xanthops
TGGTGAGCGGTTGTATTCTCTTCCCTTGTTATTTCCCTTATCATTGTTATTATTGGTGGTAGCAGCAGTGGTTTGTGCTATACTTTAGTTACTGGACTGTTCTTATCTCAACCCATGGGAGTTGCACCCTTTTGATCCTCCTCCCCATCCCTCTGGGAGCTGGGGAGAGGAAGGGAGGGAGTGAGAGAGCAGCTGCTTGGTTCTGAGTTACGGCTGGGCTTAAATCACAACACCAACCCAGGGCTTTTAACCTCTTCTGGACACTTTCTATGCCCTTGCCTCTCCCAGGTGTCGTAGCTTGGGTTTAGTTAAAGTACCATAGTTCATTAACAATCTAGTGCCCAGGAGGCTTTAAATCCTGCATACCCCAAAAGCCTTCTCTCTCTGGCTATGCTCTTGACATCCTGAGGGCATTTACAAGCTTAGATAAAGCAGTTTGTTTTCACAGCTTCATTAAAATGTCAAAATTGCAAAGCCCAAACTAGACCATTGAAATTACCACCATGATCATACCTGTGTGGTCTGGGTGAGTGGAAAATGAGCAAAAGAGATAAATAACAAAACAGAAAGGATTGTAGACAAACACTGATTCTGGCAGGACCATGCAAAGCTCTTATTGCTGGCATTTGGGCCTAGAGGGGAGCGTGATATAATGGCATAAGTCTCAACTTAGCAAACTCTTATTTATGAATGAACTTTTCTGCCATGTACCGTATATGGTTTTAGGTGACTGCTGGCTCCTGGCTGCCATTGCATCTCTCACTTTGAATCCAGATATTCTGTATCGTGTTGTTCCCAAGGCTCAGAGTTTCCAGAAGGACTATGCTGGGATCTTTCATTTTCAGGTACCTACATGATCAGGGTATTGAGAATAAAAAAGGAAAATTCTAGTATTTAAAAATTCTAGTATTTAGAGAAATCAGGGTTGTTTTGTGCATGTGTATGTTTGGCACAGGCTAAATATTCAAGAATTAGACTGTTTAAGTGAATTTGGTGGGGGAGAGGGAAAGAAAGGAGAGAGCAGTTCAATAATGCTAAATGACATCTGCTTGCTGGCTAGGTTCTGCTGCCTTACAGCTGATAGGGCTTGGTGAGCTATACAGGGTTATCAACTGAGCCAAACCATCATGCCACATTGCATCAAGCCAAACTCTGTCCCTGCCAACTGTCAAGAGTGAATTCAGGCTGATGTGGTTCCTTCTCTTTCCCTCCCCTCCCTGTGGCTTTGCCCAAATTTACTAACCTGTAGACCCAGTGTGTTGGAACTGAGGCAAACTGCTTTGACTGGAGGTTAGGCTCAGGTGTGAGCAATATGGATTCATTCTGCAGAAACAGAGGAGGTGTTTGATGAGGACAGATGTTATAGAGCACACACACGTTCCTTTCACCAGCTCATCTCAGCAGAGGGAGTTATTATGTGAGTTATCTTATTTCCTTTCAGGACTGTATCAAATTATGGAGTGTTTCTAGAGCTCAGGCAAAATGTTAGCATTAGGAATGTTTCACACATTTCCAAGTGTTTTCAGGAGGGATTGACACTATTGAGTGTTTCCCTTTCGGGTGACATCTCCTTGCAGCAGTTTTACAGGGGCATGGTTGTTTTGTTTGCCAGTGGGTTGGGCCTTAATAGAGTAGGCAAGAAAAGACACTTGAGTATTCTGATTTGGATACTCTGCATTGATTTGAATTGGAACCAGCACTTAGAGCTATTACTACACACCGGCTTTCTGGACTCTCCACCATGTAAACTCTGCATGGAGCTCAGTGTTCCAAGTGTAGTGTGCAACAAGTGGCTGTTAATATTACCTTTCAGCAAAATTGAGTACGCTAAAAGCCTACTCAGTGCTTCACAGGGATGGGAAGAGTTTGCCTCTATTACAAGGGAGAGGGCTCCAACATAGGAATGAAAATTTACAGTGGCTTATCCAAGGGGAGCTGATGACAGGTGAAGGGATAGGAAGGCAGTAGCCTGGAGCCATTATGTGCACATCAGCCTCCATTATCTTTTCCTGTCTTCTTTCCATCAGTTCTGGCAGTACGGGGAGTGGGTGGACGTCGTGGTGGATGACCGGCTGCCCACCAGGAACGGGAAGCTGCTCTTTGTGCACTCAGAGGAACGCAATGAGTTCTGGAGCGCGCTGCTGGAGAAGGCCTATGCCAAGTAAGGTGGCTAAGCAGGAGCAGCACTCCTGGGTGTGCAGAAGTTGACTGCTGAGGTGGTTGTGGTGTTAGACACAAGGCACTACACCCAAATGCAGCCCCCATTCCATTCGTTATTTACTTATCTAGGTCCATAAAGGGTATTGCAAACTGTCTATTTCAAGGGGTTTTATTGCTAATGCTCCAGGTCATACTGATATCTGATACTAATTTATATACCCTTCTTTTTGCAGTGCCAATGCTTAGAGGTGGGGATGGCCCTTAATAAAGCTCTTGTCACCTCTCCCCCAGGTTGAACAGCTCTTATGAAGCTCTCACAGGAGGGTCCACTATAGAGGGCTTTGAGGATTTTACTGGAGGCATCTCTGAATTCTATGAACTGCGGAGGGCTCCTTCAAACCTGTACCAAATCATCCAGAAGGCTCTGAGAGCTGGGTCACTGCTTGGATGTTCCATTGATGTAAGACACTGACGCTGCTTTACTGTCCTTGCTCTTCTTCTCGGAGCTCTGCTCTATATTGCAACAAAAGCTCAGACCAATGTTAGATATAGGAAGGATGGTCTGAAGTAAAATAAAAGCCTAATTGATAGGAGACTTATTGATTTCAGTTATAAAAACGTTGGACTAAGTTCTAAATAACCAACTCTCATCATGCCTCCCATTTTACAAGCATGTTACTTAGAACCACGGCATGAACTGGGGACTTCCCACACTCTGTTTTCATTCTCCAAGTATCATTTCTCACTCAAATTCTGTGTAATGTCAGCTCCACACCTTCGACTGCCAGAGACAAACTCTTTGAGACACTTGTAGCCTGTAGTCTGACTCTGCCTTTGGTTTTAAGTCCTAAAGATTATTAACACGTGTAATATCAACTCTCTCAAGTTACAGATGATGTTTATATGTGTTACCAAAACTTCACGCTTTTCACATCCTGTTTCCTTATCTTTGTTGAAATCCTGACTCATGGCACATAGGATTATTCAAATTATTCAAATTTTGATATGCTGGATCTCAGCTGAGGCAGACTAGTTCTTACTTTACACAAACATGCTTTGCAGGTGGCTGGGTCTGTTACCTGAGCCAGTAATTGGATTTAGATTTAGATTTCATTGTACTTTCTTAAATTTCTGCTGTGCTAGGACTGCATATTTAGGGGCTGGAACTGTAGAGATGGACTTCTGCTGTGGATCTCACCTCTTTTTGATATACTTTGCATCAAGGATATTGATATTTATTGTGAATACCTCTTTGGATATCTTCCCCTATATTAATTTGCTCAGGAAAGCAGAATTCATGTATAGTATGTAGTCCTAAATGAATATACTTCTATTGCCCCAGATAACATCTGCATCTGAAATAGAAGCAATCACAAGTCTGAAGTTGGTAAAGGGACATGCTTACTCTGTCACTGGAGCAGAAGAGGTAAGCTAGCCTCTCGAGGACATCATTCCAACCAGCTTGGGGTCGTGATACTTTACTGCCTTCAACTTTCTGATATCTTTCTGTGACTGAACAAATAAATATGTTGCCCATAGATCCACCCTCTTATAGAAGAAGGAAAGTACCTGCAGTACTTAGTCAGGTCAGAAGCTCTATCTGGTAGTTATAGACATTATATGTAATATATATACTGTAATATATATATAGTGTATATATATATAGTATATACAGAGTGCAGTCTGCAACTTGTGTTGTACCAACAGACTGGAATACAAAAGGTAAAGGTGAGCCAAGCTGTAACTTAAATGGAGGGTACATAAAGGAGAAACAGAAGAGGCAGCCATTTCCCCATATGTTTGTACTTTATGAGGTGAGAGTGTGTACTTTGCCAGTCAGCACTAAAGAGAAAGGAGTAGAAGCTTCTTTCAGGAACTGTGCTATTAGTCTCAACTTCACAGTGTGCCTTAGATGCTCCTGCTCCTCTGAAACCAAAATCCTTACAGAGGTACCCATGCCAAATAACCTCTTTCCGACCTTGCTATGTTGTGCGATGCCTCCTGTTTTTGGGGATGTAGATATTCTGCTGTTTTGTAGCTGATATTTTTCCTTGCAGGTTGCTGTCATTATATGAAACGGTGAGTACTGCAACTAATGGCTCACTTGGTGGCATGGGATAATGTAAAATAAGGGTGGAAGGTATCTATGTGTCAAATTTTAACTATTGCAAATTGTAATTGACTGCATCACTCAAGTACAAATCATGTTTTACCCACTCTGAAAAGCAATTGTCCTGTGATGATTGGAATAATAGAAGTGCTCACGCTCTGCTTGTTGTGGATCTTTTAGGTATATTACAGAGGACGGCTAGAGAAACTAGTGAGGCTTAGAAATCCCTGGGGTGAAGTGGAATGGACTGGAGCTTGGAGTGACAAGTAGGTCTTTATATGCTCCTGCTTCTCTCTCTTCAGTGTATTTTGGTATCTTTTAAAAATTAAATTGGGACTATGGAGTTAATCCAATCACAAAGCACATTTAGGAGAGATACTAAATCAGTTGGAATAAAACACTATTAATTTATTAGCAGGGTTAGATATTGATCTGCTCTGCCCAGAGGACATTCTTCCCTGCCTCAGGTGCAGCTTTCTAATAAGAGAGAACAGCACATGTTTTAATTGTGAGCAGACCAGCACAACCCATATCCACATCATTTTGCAAGATAACTTTTCTTAGGTTGATCTTACTGATGGTTCCAGGACCTTAGAATATGCAAACCAATCCCATTCCCAGGAGTTACAGCTGGGATAACCCATTGTGCCTCTGCTTCAACTCTAAGGTTGCTTGGCTCTAAAGCAGACCAGTTTCTACTGGAGAATCTTAAAAAAATTGGGATGTTGACTAAGTAAAGGACCCAGAAGTTTGAAGATCTCTCTGAAACTGTCTGGGCTTCCACTATACTGGTATCCAGGAAACTGGCACTGACAACACCTCTTTATTTTTGTATTTACCACAATGCCTCTTTATTTTGTATTTAGAATGATGTAAATTTCACTTCAATTGAGGGCACAATATGTTTTTTTCAGGCAGCACTTGGAGATTCCACTTTCCTTTCCTGACTGTCTGCAGTCCTGGTGCTTTTGTGTCATGCTTAAGGACAGAAAATAGAGATAAACATTACAATTATTCTTGCCTTTACCAGAGCTGCTTTGCTCAGCCCCAAGTTAAGCTGCCTCAGGCACACACATATGCCATATTCTGATTTTATTATGCCTGGTTTACCATGGGACAACCCTGCCGAGGCAGGTACAGAACTGCATGGACAAATGGGAGCAGATCAGAGCAGAATCCAGCTTTTGCAGCACATGAGCATCAGGATGGGAAAGGAGCAGTGATGTTTTCTGCAGTACTAATTCCACTGTTTTCTTTCTTCTTTTTGTGGCCCCAGCAGCAGAGCCTCTATCATTTCCCTAGGGAGTCTCTCGCGCATCCCAAGAGATCTTATAGTGGAGAAACTCTGCCTGACTTTCAGGCTGCATGCTGTCTAATCCAGCCAGTCTGAAACATTTGTACATTCTGGCTCTTGGCAGTGATTCAGCTTAAGGATTATTTGCTGCATATATGGTTGCAATGTGATTCCAGCCTCATATAGGCAGGTTCAATGGGAAGGGCGGAAGGTCTAGTTGCTGAAGAAATACATACTCCTTTATCAGCTGTAACCAAAGAGAGAGCCTAACCCTCTGATCTTGTCGTAGAATGAAACAGAGCTGAACAACTTGCTTTTGTTTTTTGTCTGCAGTGCTCCTGAATGGAATTACATTGATCCCAAACAAAAACAAGCTCTGGATAAGCAAGTAGATGATGGAGAGTTTTGGTGAGAACTCTTTATTTACTTTAACCTTTTGGGCATTTTACATGCATGTGTGCTCTTTAAGCAGTCCTTTCAGTTGAGTGGAGGGCAACTGCCAGCACCAAGGGGGTTAATAATGCCATCCATGTATTGTTAGACTCGTGTTTGTCTCCCTTCCCGTTCAAATATTACCTTTTATTAGAGCTTGCATAATTCAGTGCTTATACAAAATATAGAGACCAGATGGTAATAAAATTAATGAGATGGTAAGAATGAACCTCAGCTGCTCTACATTTTGAAGTTTATTTTTTTGCCTAAATGCTGCACACTAATGAAAAGGTTTAAATTACCAGCTTGGGAAGAGTCTGTTTACCCAGACCTAATGGAAAGCCCATCCCACATAGTTGATTATATGGATCAGTACTGAGCTCATGTCACTCTGTCCTAGACTGGGAAGATAAACAGCCACCATCTTGTAGTGCAATCAGCTATACGGGCCATAAGGCACTGAGAAATGAGAGTAGACCTCTGCTTGCGGCATGAAGTGATCAATGACTGTCACTCATGCAAACGTACTAGGAATGCTAAAAATAAACGTCAACCATGGAATTAAAGCAAAACACCAAACTGAAACTGTTCTTCTATAGTGTGACACTTTCATAAGGGCCTTTTTTTGCTCCCATTAAATGGCACCTCCTTGCACATTTTTTCCCACCAGTTTTAGTAAATTTGCTTATGAAGCATGATCATAAGGGATTGCCCACTGCTAGGGATGACAGAAAATAGTATGACTGAGCCCAGTATGTGTACCAGCCGTTGACAACTGTTTCCAGGAGACACAGCTCATTAAAGGAGCAGGAAATTTGTCTCCCAAACACCAGTTCCAAGATTCAGAGTTCAATTAAATGTGGCTTTAGGCAGCTCTGTAGTACTGATATTTGTTGCCCTGTTGGGAGAGCCATCCATTTGCAACCACCTTGACTGTTGAGGCTGATGGACTAACCCTGGTCTTTTTATGTGCCAGGATGGCATTTTCAGATTTTCAAAGGCAGTTCACCCGGCTTGACATCTGCAACTTGACTCCTGACACACTGACAAACAATGAGGTCAATAGATGGGACCTGACCCTGTTTCATGGACAGTGGAGAAGGGGTTCAACTGCTGGAGGCTGCCAGAACTACCAAGGTAGAGGCAAAGCTAAGTGATGAAAATACCAACCAAAACACTAAAAAACCCACATGCTTGTGAACTGGAAGGGGCTTTGATGGGAAGAACTTGGAGGTACAGCTCTTTCTGTGTGGTTTAGGCAGTAAGCAAGAGCTTGGCAGTCTAAATGAAGATCTAATTCACACTTATTTCATCATCGGGGATTGCCAACCCTTTAAGCAGTTAATTCATGGCTGTGTTCTTTTCTTTTTTCTCTGTCTGCTTTTCCAGCTTATGTGGCTTTTGTTACTGACTGGAGCAATCCCCCAAAGGGTTGGGCAGGCCAGAGAAGTGTCACAGTTCAGTGGCAGTGTTGTTTCCCATTCATTCTCAGGTTAGATCTCTGGAGGAGAGGCTGTCTGCCTTTTGATTCTTTTGCAATAATAACAGCCTTGGCCAAGGATGTTTCCTGGAGATAAATGACAGTCTGGAATTAATGATATCAACTCCTCCCTGTTGGCTATTAGTCCCCAGAAAATACCTTGGTGCTTTGATTTGTTGCAGCTCAAATTGATATCAGCAAAAATCCATATAACGTAATGGAAAGGACTGGGAAAACTCCAAGCAAAAGTCCTTCTGAAGAGATATTCTCTATAATCCTAGTGACAGCTGTCCCGACTACAATGACAACAAAATCTTCTTTTTGTCTCACCTTTGGTATTCTTAGCAACATACTGGACCAATCCCCAGTTTAAAATCAGGTTGGAAGAACCAGATGATGACCATGAAGGGAGTTTGAATGAGCCATGCTGTACCATACTGGTAGGCTTGATGCAGAAGTTCCGCAGGAGACAGAAGAAGATGGGAGAAGCTCTGCTTAGTATTGGTTATTCGCTCTATCAGGTAAAGTTTGTTTCTGCTTGAAAGCTTTAGTCCCTGTTCAGTTATGCAGGAAAAAATTAGCACTGTGCTACATCTTGCCATTCAGCACTACACTTCAATAAAACTGGATTTTGCAAGATGATTCAAATCCTCTCATTTCTTCCTGACCCACATAATATGGGAAAATTCAGATAAATTAGGCTCAATTTTTGTCCCTCTTTAACAGGAAAGCAGTGTTAAACTAGAGGGAGTAATTTAGCAACAGTCTCATTCAGAGCCTTCTCTTAGGAAATCTGAATGGGGGCAGGCTCAGGGTGCTTGGCAATTCCAGATAAGTGGTTCTGATTACAGCCTATGGTTAGTGCTCAGTAGTCACTTTCTTTTTTCTTCTTACTTTCCCCTCGTATTTAAAACATGTTTTCATTCATTGTCTCCCATGGTATTGTTCTGGTTCGGTATTTTTTTTTTTGCCTTTTTTCTGACAAAAGAGGGGTTTTTGTTTTGTTTTGTTTTTTTTGATTCTTCCAATGTTGCTTCTATCTCTAAAAATATAATACAGGGAAAATCTACAATATCACCTCTAATTTCTGTGATGTCAGAGGAGAGAAGAAAATACAAAAATTCCCAATCAGTATTATCATTCCCAATATGGTATCTGGAGACAGGCGATTAAATGTTGTATAGATTCTTTCTGGATGAAGATCATTAACCAGCGCAGGTGGGAGCAGATGGGAATGGCTGACTTTTGCTAATATATCTTGTGCAGCATAGTTCAAAACTAGGAAAGGTTTTCCCTAGTGCCTAAGTGTCTGCATACACAAACGATTCTCACTGAGCACATTTCTGAGTTGCCATCTGTGTGGTACCAACAAGCCTGGCCAATTGGCATGCTGAATTTATGCATTAGGATGTTTGTCTGCTCATATCACTGAGTACAACCCTGGAGAAGTTAGCAGAGCTTTTGTGCTTTGCACCTATTTCATCCCATCTGCCTCCTCTGTGACTCTTTCTCCATAGTAGGGTAGACTTGGTGACTGTCATGGGTTCAGCAGTAGCAGTCATTTTTCTCCTTCTTGGTAGCTGGTGCAGCACTATGTTTTTGCTTTTTGTCCTGGGAACTGCACTGATAACACCAGTGTTTTCAGTTACTGCTTGGTAATGTTTTTGCCTGACCAAGGACTTTCTGAGCCTCGTGCTCTGCCAGGGAGGAGGGGAAGCCGGGAGGAAGCAGAGACAGGACACCTGACCCAAACTGACAAAAGAGGTATTCCATATCACAGCATGTCATGCCCAGGATGGAAAAAACTGAGGGCAGAGACCCGGAAAGGTGAGGGGGCACTGCTGGGTCAGGCTGGGTATTGGTGGTGAGCGATTGTATTCTCTTTCCTTGTATTTCTCTTATTATTGGTGGTAGCAGCAGTGATTTATGTTATACCTTAGTTACTAAACTGTTCTTATCCCAATCTGTGGGAGTTGCATTCTTTCAATTCTCCTTCCCATCCCTCCGGGAGTGGGAGGACGTCATGGTTTAAGGCCCTCAAACTCACTCAATTGCTCTCTCACTCACTCCCCTGGGGGATTGAGTGAGAGAGGAAACTGTGTGGCTGATTTATGGCTTAAACCGTGACAGTGACTCTTAACAAGATAAAGACTTTCTTTTGAAAGACATTGATGCAAAGTTATCTCAGCTAGACATCCAGCTGTGATCCATGCTACTTGGGTCATGCACTATCGTAGATTTACATCATTGCAGCTGATGCTCTGGCTGAGGAGGTCCAGTTAGAACAGCGTTGATGGTGACCTAAAGCAGATCTCTGCAAGGGATGGTGAAAAGATGTTTAAGTCCAACATCTCGAACTGCCTACTGACAATAGCTGTGTGTCCATTACCATGTTCCTGGCCATCTAGTATGCTAATTTTAAGGAACAAAACCTGAGGTTTTCAGGATCCATCTCAGGCCCCACAATCATTGTATGAGTGATATTTTCAAAAGATTTTTTGGAACTTGGGACAGTTCTATGTTGGCTCTCACTGGAGACTGTGCTTTCAAGACAACTAATTGGTTTTGGAAAAGCTACCTTGCATTTGTATGTAAAATAACACAGCAATGTAGTTAGTTTAGGAAGGGCCAAATCATGGAATTTATTACTTATTGTAATTGCCTTACAGCAATCTCCTCACCCTCAGGTTAATTGCTAGTGATGCTGGCCTTCTATTTTCACCATATTGCAGTAACAGTAGACTGTAGATTTCAGGTGTGTAGTGATAAATCCTCAGTTTACTTTTGGTTAGCAAAGTGGGTATAACTTGTTGACCTTCCTGACTGAACATTTAAAGGCTTACCCAAATACTTCCAATCAATAGTAGCATTGACAACACCGTAACAGGAGAAAAGCATCTAAATGTATAGATTCATCTAGATGGAGATCCTCTTTTTCCATTGGAGCAGCTCTAGCACAAGCTAGAATTGACACGCTTGTCAGATGGGCTGATGCCAACCTCATGAAGTTTAACCATGCCAAGTGCAAGGTCCTACACCTGGATCAGAGCAATCCCAGGCA
>JASSUY010035828.1:0-33775 GCA_032466535.1 Forpus xanthops
AAAAATCCAAAACACAGTGCTACACCAGCTACTGCTTAAAGAAAAATGACTGCTGCTGCTGAACCCATGACAAGTGTGATTTTCTGACCCAATATAATTTATGAGATTTATTGAACAAGAAATGTATTTCTACAGCTTCCACCCCATGAAATCTTAATAAGAACAATGCACGATATAATGAGAAATAAAAGAAAGGTTTAAAAATCTTCCTTTTCAGTCAGCAGCTAAATAACATAGTAATAGAGATATTGCACCATAGCCTCTTTGACTGGATATCTTTCTGTTTCCAGAAAATATAATACCAAATATCACATATTCAGCAACTTCCAGCCATACGTATTGGTGTTTCTGCAGACACTTGCTGTAAGCAAGGTGAAGCAATGTCATGGTTTAAGCCTCTCATGCAGTTTGCTCACTCAATCCCCCTTCATTCTTTTCCCCCGCTCCTGGAGGAATACAAGGAGAATCAAAAAAATGTAACTCCCACAGGCTGAGATAAGAACAGTCCAGTAACTATAGTATAAACAACTACTACTACCCAATAATAATAATGGCAAGGGAAATAGAAGGGAAGAGAATACAACTGCTTACCACTCAACGACCGAGCCGTGAACTAACTCTTCTGGGTAACTGCCCCCAGTTTTTCCATTCTGAGCATGACATGCTGTGGTATGGAATACCTCTTTGATCAGTTTGGGTCAGGTGTCCTGTTTCTGCTTCCTGCCATCTTCCCCTCCTCCCTGGTGGAGCATGAGACTCAGAAAGTCCATGGTCAGACCAAATATTACTAAGCAGTATCAAAAAACATCAGTGTTATCAGCTCTGTTCCCAGGTTGAAAGTCAAAAATGCAGCAGTGCACCAGCTACCAAGAAGGAGAAAAATGGCTGCTACTTCTGTACCCATGACAAGCAATTTCCTTCACTCTCTGAACTTAAGCTGTTCAGTATGCACCTGACACACTAAAATTGCTGGCCTTGCACTGTTTACTTCTGAATATCTCCACTTCTCACCCTCATCCAGTTTGTCTCAACCATTGTGTGGTACATTCACATGTTCCATTAGGAAATGGGAAAGTGAAGAAAAGAAGTAACAAAGAAGAAGACTAAATTCCCTGCCTAACTCACTTTATTTTAATAATTCAAATTATTATATAAATATGAAATAGGAAAAAAAAAATAATAAGATGAAGTTATTTTTCAGGCATTAGTTTTAATAAATGAAAATGAAGCTGCAGTGGTTTGTAATGCAGTTATTTCAGAACCTATTTTGAGAGGATTTCTTAAGTCAGCATAATGTTTTCCAATTTCTACAAAAGATATTTGGAATTTATCGTACCAAAATGCATTTTTAAATATGTCTCCTATATGCTAGTTCAAAATTTCTAAGTTTTATTGCAAAAAGGAATTAAAAAAAATGTTCTAACATTTTCTATTGAAGAAAAAAATGAACTAGTTTATTTGGTGTATTTAGATATATGTGGTCTTTTTGGTAGTTTTTGGCAGTATAATAAACCAATTATTCAGTGACTATTATACTCTCTTATTTTTATTTTTAGTTGTTTCACTCATTTCAGTTTCTTTCAGTATATTATTTTCTGTCTTCTCTTCCACACATTTCAAAGGTCCCTGAATATGTTCCCACTTAACAAAAATCCTTCCACCTTTCCTGTCCAGTGGCATCACAGTAACAAAAATTAAGGTTCCCAACATGAAAAATTTACGTTCTTTATCAGAGAATGAAACTGTTAGAGGGCCTTAAGCACCAGTACTGCATGTAAATTAGTACACAAAGGATGCTGAAAGGCAAAACTGCAATGCTACAAGCACCAATTTCCTGAGCTGTTATAAAAGGTATGCGTAGGTTGCCTAATAGCATGCAAGCATTGCTGAAAAGTACTTGAGCCTTTTTGTGGATTTCCCTTCCTGCATCATCCTTCTCTTCCCTCCCCAGGTCTTTTCTGCTCCTATGGTTGTGACTTTCTTGTCCACTGCTCCCTAGGCTCTCACTTCTCTTCTTTATTCTTCAGCCATTATCTATTGCGGTCTGCATAAGACTCTGTGATGCACCCACGGGGTTTCTGTAATTGCTCTCCTTAGAAAGTGCCTCTTTTCTTTCTGTTGTTAACCTCAGAAACTCTTATTTCACTAATTTCATTCTTAACACCTCAGCTTGTCTTGATGTAACTTTCCCACCTGGTGACATGATTCATCATCTTCTCTAATTTCATCCTACTTTCCCATTTTACTTCACATGTATGCCAGGATTGCAGCTGACCTGAATATATAGCATTCCTACTCTCCTTTGCTAATTGTTCTTCTGACCCATGTAACAGCAATAACAATACTAATACTACTAATAATAATGTAACAAATTTTACAGATATATGTGGAAGCACAAAAACAAATAAGCAATATTCACTCTATTTCAAATAGAGGCTCCTCAACAGATTAAAGACTAAATCCTGTCCTTATAAAACCTCCTGAAGAAGCTATATGTAAGATTATATTTTGCAATGATAGGTCTCCTAGAATATTTACAGAAGCAGGTTAAAAATCAACCTAACAACATTTCATTACAGTATAGCATCTACAGCACTTGTAAAAGTATTACCAGAAAGTGGGACATTGTGCAGATGCACAAAAGAGAGCTCAAAGCCATTTTTTTTTTTTTGTATGTGCGCTATAAAAAGTACCATACCTAATGATTCAATCCTCTGTTGTGTGGAGAGCCTCCTGGAGGGTTCCAAGTGGCTTCAACTCCTAAGTCTTTCTGCCTCTCTAGAAGCATTAGAAAATTGAGCTATAAAGCAGTAAGGTACTTCTGTATAAAATAATGATTTCCATCTGACTTGAAGAGAAATCTTTCAAAGAAGGAGTGAAAGCTACTGCTGAGACATTCTTGACAGAAAAACAACTTGATTCAAGTGGTCAGTTCTTATGTTTTTGCGATATCAATTCATCAAATCTTGGTAATCAAAAATAATGGAAAAGGAAATAAAAGGGAAAAATACATGGCCGCTAAATGGAGCTTTGAACCAACCCCAGACTTTGTGAAGTTTGACAAGATGTCGAAGTTTCATATTTTATAACTCTTAAAAAAAGACTGCTTTATGTACTGAAAACCATTGTTTCCATATTGTTGATTTTGCCAAAGACCATTCCATTTTTTGGTTTTTAGATAACATTTTATAGTGATCTATCACTTGCAATTTCATCTTCTATGTCATGTTATCTTACCTTTCAAATTTCTTAATAGAAATGGTTGAACAGGAAATAAGAGGGAAAACTTCAAACAAAATCTTCAGGTAACTATGGGACTGGGCTATCTGGCACAATGAAGGCACTTGCCACCCGGCTCCCTACACTGGCATGCCATGCATGAATCTCCAAAGCACTGCAAAGAAAGCCTGGTTCAAGAGGAAATCTATACTAATTCCCACCAACACATCAATTTTGTGCTTAGGAAATGGGTAGGAACTGAGGAGAAAGGGGATTAGCAGGCAGAATGTATCCCGTAGGACAGGCCTGTGCGCCTGAAGTCCTGAGAACTACAGCTCCCCCTTCAGTGCATTGTATATGCACATATTATTTCACAGGTATCAAAATGTCAGCCTCAAAACCTTACTCCTGGAAACTGAGCTATTTATTTTTAGTTGTTGCACGCCATCTCCACTGAAGCACTTGTAACACAGAGAGCAGAAGAGGAACATAACATCAAGAAACTTGAAAAAAAATTTCTAACACCACCCCCCACACACCCCCCCCCCCGGCAAACAAAAATTTCCTTGTATGCTGTCGAATCTATTAAATTGCAAGTGCCAGTTATTTGCCACACACATTTGGGGAATAAAAATAGTCACATTTACCTTTTTACTGAGTTATGTATAGGTCTGTTTTTCACACCAGAGTGAATTTGGGCATGAATTTAAATGGAAGCTTCTTATTGGCATACACATGTGCAATTAGAAAGTACATGTATTAGAGATTAGTTTTTTAAGCTGTTCAATCTTTATTTCACAAGCAATTGAAATTAAATAACAGCTTACTTGAGAGTTACAGGAATAACTCACAACAAAAGACATTTAATGTATTATTGGGTAAAACAAATTTGTCTTTCAAAAATCAGAAAATGCACCACCTACATCTTCTTTCTCTAGCTATGGTTTGGGAATGCTTAGTTTGATAAATTATATCACTCCCTTTGTTAGGGTTGAAAATAGTAAAAATCATTGTCGTATTACAAAAAGCTTTGAAAACATATAATTTGTATGATTTTCCAATATATGTCACTTTTATGTTTCTAATAGAGAAAATAACACAATAATATATATGCTAGTTCATTGATTTGCATTTGTAATTAGCATGACACATTAGAATGAAATATACCATGACTGTCTAAGGACTTATAGATTAAATGTATTCTAAAGGTAATTGTTGAGTGCTGAAAACTACTGACTGAATAAGTAATTTATAATCCAAGCAGTTTGCATAACTTATGCCTAAAAAAAGCACAGAATATGAACAAAACATAGAACATAGTATACATTCTAAAATTCATCCGTGGGCCCTGAAGGAGCTGGCAATAAAGTTGCTAAGCCACTCTCCAAAATATCTGAAAAATTAAGGTAATCAGGTGAAGTTCCAGACAATTGGAAAAAGGGAAACATAACCCCCATTTTCAGAAGGGGAAAATGGATGAACTGGGGAATTACAGATCAGTCAGTCTCACTTCTGTGCCTGGCAAAATCTTGGAGCAGGTTCTTCTGGAAGGCATGCTAAAGCACATGAAAAACAAAGAGGTGGTCGGTGACAGCCAGCATTGCTTTACTAAGGGAAAAACCTGCCAGACCAATCTGGTGGCCTTCTATGATTGGGCAACCAAACTGACAGACAGAGGTAAAGCAGTTGATGCCATCCACCTGGACTTGTGCAAAGTGTTTGACTCTGCCTCACATGACATCCTTGCCTCTAAGTTGGACAAACATCAGTTTGATAGGTGGACCACTCAGTGGATAAAGAACTGGCTGGATGGTCGCACACAAAGAGTTATGCTCAATGTCTCAATGTCCAGCTGGAAACCAGTAACGAGTGGTGTACCTGAAGGGATCAGTGTTGAGACCAGTCTTTTTCAACATTTTTGTCAGTGACATGAGCAGTGGGATTGAGTTTGCCAATGACACCAAGTTGTGTGGTTCGGTTGATATACTGGAGGGAAGGAATGACATCCAGAGGTACCTTGACACGATTATGAGGTGGGCTGATGCCAACCTTATGAAGTTTAAGCACACCAAGTGTAACATCCTACACCTGGGTTGGAGCAATCCCATGCACAGCTCCAGGTTAGACAGAGAAGAGATTGAGTGCAGCCCTGCGGAGAAGGACTTGGAGGTGTTTGTCAATGAGAATATGAACATAGGCTGCTAGTGTGCGTTCACAGGCATAAAAGCCATCCATATCCTGAGCTGCATCAAAAGAAGCATAATCAGCAGGTCGAAGGAGGTGATCCTGCCCCTCTACTATGCTCTCGTGAGACCTCACTTGGAGTATTGTGTGCAGTTCTGGTGTTTTCAGCATAAAAAGAACATGGAAGTGTTAGAAGAAGTCCAAAGGAGGGCTGCGAGACTGATGAGGGGATTGGAGCACCTCCCGTATGATGACAGGCTGAGAAAGTTGGGGCTGTTCAGCCTGGAGAAGAGAAGACTGCATGAAGACCTCGTAGCAGCCTTCCAGTATCTGAAGGGGGCCACAGGGATGCTGGGGTGGGACTATTCGTTAGGGACTGTAGTGATAGGACAAGGGTTAATAGGTTCAGACTTAGACAGGGGAAGTTTAGATTGGATATAAGGAGGAAATTCTTTACTGTGAGGGTGGTGAGTCACTGGAATGTGTTGCCCAAGGAAGCTGTGAATGCACATCACAGGAAGCTCGGAGAAAATTCTATGGGAAAAAATCACTCTTTGCCATCTGATTGTCTCTGAGCATTTTCCGGCTGGCCACTGACTGTAATTGAAGGGTGTGACTGGCCATCTGACCTACATGTGCACTTCTTTACAGATGCTTATTTAAAGGCATATAAGCATCAGTACATTGTGTATTAAAAATTACAGTATGAATATAACCTCTAAGTTACTAAACTCAGCTGTGAAGGAATAACATAAGAAGAGAGGCAATGTGTCATATAACTCTAATTCTGTATCTGTAGTGAATTCTCAACTATTTTTTTTTTTTTTATTCTTATCCTTGAGTCCCTCTTAATATTTTATGTACAAAATCTTTTATAACCAACACTTCTATGAATTTATAAATTTCTGGTTTTCTCTGGTGAATCTCTGAAATATAAACATGGAATATAATTTATTAAAAAATTATCATTAATTATATCCTAGTCATATCCATCTCCCTCATGGTGACTTGATGAATTAAAGTATTTGGTATTTCATAAAGACAGTCCATTCCCAAGTAATCTACTCTTACTCAGAAAGAACAGATTGGTGTAAAGAGTTATTACTGGTTGCACACAGCTTTGTGTGAAATTAACACTGATATTGCTCATAATGACTAGAGATGTTCCTGGATTGCTTGCTCATCACTCTCTGCCAAGCTGAGGGTTGACCAAGGAAGAGCAAAATCCAAGCCATTTAGTACAGCTTTTTATAAATTCAGTTATAGGTACATGTAATATACATATATATTGCCTCAGGTAGGTAACACATCCAAGAAATCACCACTGACCATCACCAGTGCACTTTCTTCCCCATATCAAACTTTTTCTTCCCTGATATGTTTTCTTTTTGATTGGCTCAAGAAAGATGATTTCTCAGATCATGGAAGACTCTCTAAAGCATTTTCACCAGTACCAAACTTTCAAGGCAAATATACATGAACAAATAGTGTTACAGTATTATTAAAAAAAATCAGTAATGCAGCACTAGAATGTATTGTCATGGTTTAAGCGCCTCAAGCAGTTCTCTCACTCATTCCCCCCTCTTTCTTCCCCAGTCCCAGGGGGGATGGGGAGGAGAATAGAAAGAATGCAACTCCCAGAGGTTGAGATAAAAACAGTTTAGCAACTAAGGTATAACATAAATCACCACTGCTACCACCAATAATAATAATGACAAAAGAAATACAAGGGAAAAGAATACAAACGCTCACCACCTATAAACCCATCCTGAACAAGCACTGCACCCCCACCCTTCCAGGTCTCTGCTCTCCGTTTTCCATCCTGGGCATGATGTGATGTGGTATGGAATACCATTTTGGTCAGTTTGCCTCTGCTTCCTCCTGGCCTCTCCTCCTCCCTGGCA
Organism: Forpus xanthops; assembly: GCA_032466535.1. Lineage (NCBI taxonomy): Eukaryota > Metazoa > Chordata > Aves > Psittaciformes > Psittacidae > Forpus > Forpus xanthops. Next base: position 7,308 of record JASSUY010035828.1, read on the forward strand.
GAGCATGAAACTCAGAAAGTCCTTGGCCAGCCTAAGCATTACCAAGCAGTAACTGAAAACACTGCTGTTATCAGCACAGTTTGCAGGCCCAAAATCTAAAACACAGTGCTGCACCAACTACCAAGAAGGAGAAAAATGACTGATGCTGCTGAACCTATGACAAGTATGTCAAGAAATCCCTTTCTTATGCCAAAATCTGTTTCGAAAAGGGATAGTAAAAGTAACATGTTGTCTTATATCTGACAATACTATAACATCTGGGTAAATGTTTAGCAAATGAGGTTAAATAATAGGAGTAATTTGTTTCCACAGCAGGCAGACTTCTTATTCAGAGCTTTAGAATTCCTGGTAAGCAGGTGTTGTACAAAAAAAGAGAAAATAGAAGCAATCACAGAAAGGTTAGTTTGAAGTGTATGTGGTTTACTTTTTCAATCATCTGTATTTAAAGTTAAACTCCATGAAGTGCTTCAGTCTTGAAATCAGCATGACTTGTGGGGCAAGGAGTGTAAAATAAAAATGAAAATAATTTGCTCCTAGAAACGGAAAATAGATTTAACTGTCAAGAATTTTGTCTCAATGTTTCATCCTGTTACTCCTATTAAGAGGTCAACTTCTGTAACTATGTTGCATAGCTGGTAATAAAATTATTCATGCCTATAAAAATGTATTCCCAATATCTATCTTCAAGACCCAAAAGTGTGTGGTTAAATATTGTTTGATGATGATAATTATAAGTAATTTTGTGGGTCATTATTAGTCATTAGTTTGCAGATATGAAACTTGGCATCTTTTTTCTAAACAATTATATATTTCCTTTTAAGAGGTTCATCTTCAATTATATCAGTCACCTTTGATAGCATTTTATAATAAATTGCATTTTTAGTGGAGAAAGACAAAGCGTGAAAATATTAGAATGAAATAATAGAATGAGTCCATGCTGTTAATAAATTATTAATCAGAAGCTCATTAAGTGGCTTTGTGATATAAATCTCCATAATGGTGCTTTTGATAAGTAAAGACAACTTTGCCTTTTGTTACTCTAGCTCTATAAATCTAGTGATGTCTCTATACTTAGCATAAATCTTCTCTAATGAAAATAGTGACATGTCAGGTAATAAGCTTGTATTGCTTCAGTAGTCACCTACTAGCCATTCTCATTATTAGCTGTTGCCAGTATTCATGGTGGTGCAAGACATCAACACTGAGGGCAGTTAAGACGAAATGTCAAGACATTTTCCATCAGCTCAGATTAAGATTTCCTTGCAAAACTGAGCAAAGAAGAATGCAGCTTTCAGGCAGAGCTGAAACCTGGGGCAAAACTCCCATGTCCATCTCCACCCTTTGACAACCACCTTCTCTACTGAACATAGGTCTACTTTATTCCTAATTTTGAAGCAAAAGTTTTGATTTCTGTTTCTTGTATTATCTTCTCATTGCTAGTATGCCCTCGACTAATGCAGACGTGCAGCATTTTCCTGTTTTTCGTTTAGAACAAACTGAATATCACTTGGGGTTTTTGGTACCAAGTGACTCCTCTAAATTTATGCATCCTACCCTCTTGGAAATATTTTGACCTTACAGTGAAATAAAGCATTAACTACTGAGCCACTTCAAAGAGGAAAATCTGACTGCAACTTCTATTTCCACAGTTTATCCCATTTCCTACATGGTAATATTATAATATGTCATAGCTGATTATAGATTAGTTAGTGTTTGCAGAGCCCATGAATATAAGGGAAATACTCTAGCTATTACTGTAACAGTGTAATTGTTACAGGGCTTTCTTTTTGGCAACGGTAAAACATTCTGTGATACATTCTGAATAAAATCTGCTATATCATAGCAGCAGGTGTCTATTTAATTACCTGTATGAGCTGGCATTTTGCCTCATAGCTGATCATCAAATATTGTAAATTCGATATATTTGGTTGAACAATACTTACATGTTGGAGAAATTCTGCTTTACCTCTTTTATAGAACACCTTAGGATAGAAGAAATTTACAGAAAATGGAAGTGCTAGATCATAAATTTAAGTACTATAACTTCAGGCATTTAAATTCCTAACTGCATCCCAGCTCCACATGCTTAGGCTTAAGGTAACTAAAGTGCACTGGGATGTAAATTCCCAACATTATTTTTTTTTAGCTGCCTAGAGACCTTCTGATCATGTCTAAAACTGTTTCAGGTCTGTCTGCCTTCCTTGAGTACTTTGGCAAGATAAGTATGCTAAGAACTTATCTACATTGCTTAAGCAAAATATTTGCCAAGAGCACTTTGCAGATTAGGTCACATAGAGAGCAAAATTCAAAACTGATGACAGTGCCTGGAAAGGTTTTCAGCTAGCAAGTAAGCAGACAGTGTTTTCAGGACACAGAAAGTCTTGTTCTTTTCCATTCTCCATCTGTAGAGTCTTAAACTTGATTTTTAATTGAGAAAAAACAAATAGTAAGTACTTGTAGCTCCTAGTAATGGCTAATAACTTTGGGTTTGGAGCATTTTTTTTTTTTTGTGTGTTGAAGTTATTCCACTTAGACAGAGTAATTAAATATTGACTCAATCAAAGACCATGAGAAACTGTTTAGACTTGTTAGTTCACACCCAAAGGTGGAGAGAAACATACTCCAAAATATTACTGGAAGAAGGAACTAGAATCCTGATTCTTTCCTTGAGGATGAATGTACTAACATGCTAACAATAAAATCAATCTCTTTTGAAGACATTTGTTTTCTTATGCAAAGTGGAATAATATCAAGAACAGATTGAGAGTTCCACAGCTCATCTTCCTGATGGAGCATAATGAATAAAAGACTCTTTTGGGAGACATGGCTTCCAATCTGCTTGGATAGCTGAAACATTTAACACAGGTCTCTCTAGACAGAAATGACATGCGGTATTTAATAACAAATTTCTGTTTAGACCTAGAGACTTGAAAGTGGAGTGGTGCTTAAGCTATAGGGAAGTGAAAGATTTATTCTCCTGTCTTCAGCATAAGAAACTACTGAGTCAGTATGCTCAGTTCGGTGAACTTAACACAAGGCTATGATCCCTTCTGTCATTTTTTTGTAGCTAACCAAGTCAAAACAAAATTTGATTTCTGGACTAGGTCATAAATGATTTACTGAAGTTCATAGAGTCATTAAAAGATCAGGTACCTGTGGCCTATTCTGATGACTCTTAGGCTACTGTTCTTGTGTCAAAGCTATCTTTCTTTTTGCCCTATCTGAGAAAAAAAGATAGAAGTAACACAGACATTACAGTTTATGTAGAAAGCTTCTGGAAATTTAAGGAAAAAAGTTTGAGTTCATGATCTATTGTTCTTTGATTTTGAACAATACAAAGCAGTTTTATTATAACACAGAATGTGTTAAAATATTTTCAGCAGTATAAAACTGGAATCCACTTAAAATTAACTTTACTAGTTCAGAATAAGTGGGTGAAATAAAAAGAGAATGTAGTGTCAATGTTTTCTCAAACATCATACTAAATTTATAGTGCGACTGAGTTCTTTCACATAAAAAGGGAACTTCTGTCTCTTATAAATAAAGCGTTAAGAAACCTCTCTTTTACTTCCTACATCTCTCTCATTGGTTTTGACAAGATTATAGATTGTTTCCTTTGGGCAGATAGGCATAAAGGAAAACATCTTTTTATTTGTTTTTCATATGCAAACTAATTTCCTTCTGTCTAAGAGCAACCTCTTCAGATTGCCTATAGATAGATAGACACAAATATATAGCCACTGAAGAAGTCTGCTTTGTTGGTCAGAAGAGTCACAGATTTAAGATGAAGGATTTTAAGTTACATCTCCTTGCTTTCCTTAATTCATTCTGGACTTAAAAAATACTCTGACAAGACTGTAATAAATACATCTATTATTGCAAAATAACCAGGCCTGTGTAATGGTTTTTTTTAAGCCCCAGTTCTTCAAACATTTTAATCAGATGCAAAATTGAGGTATGGAAGACAAAAACTTCAAAATCTTACTATTGTGGAACAAATTTTAGTAATGTGATCAGACTTCACACTGAAGGCCAGAAATCCAGAAGACAAATGCAACAGTCTTATTAATGATCTGAATCTTTTTGGGCCTCATCTGTTTTTGCATAATCACATTTTTATGGGCCAGCTTCCTATAGGGTCACAAATAATGCACAAGGAAACTGCTCCTAAAGCAGCAGCATACTACACTGAGCAGGTGCTCCATCTACAAGCAGGGAGACTCTTTCATAGCAAGCTTGGTGGGAAGACACAAAGAGACATTTAGCTGGGAGAAAAGAGCAAAAACATTTAATGATGAGCTCATTGAGTGAGACATAGTATGTGAAGGGTGTCCTTGTTAACCGAATCTGCAGAGCCTTCACTTTGGGAAGATGCAAGAAGAAAGGTGAGTTGTGAAAACGCTTAAGGTAATATGAGTTTAAACCTGCCTGATATAAAGCAGCTGAAATTTTATGAGTTGTGTCTTTGCAGGAGCTGTGTTCGGACAATGTAGTTTATATCCATGATGAATTCCTTGTACAGGAGTCCTTAAAGCTGCCTTGAACTTAAAATGAGCATTCTTTTAGAGTTTTACATGTTGCATTTGAAAATAATTTTATCTAAGATGAAATAAATAGTCGATATTATAAGGTCTGTTACTTTCAGAAAGCTATTATTGTCAATGGAACTGAACCAGAAGGGTGACTAATTCAACTGATCTGTTTTTTAGATGCATCTGCTAAGTGCAACTATTGTACTTTAAAATTACTTAAAATTATTTTTGTTCCTTAACAATGCTGTTTATATTTATATTGATTATCTATAAAAACAACTTAAAACCTGCAATTATATTTTTTTTCTTTTATATGTAAAGAAATAGTAAACACAAAAAAAACATTTTAAAACATTTTACAGAATGAGTGTGAGGTGCCTAAGGAATCTGCAGGGGGTATATTGTCCTTGGAAGACACAAAGGCAGTTTAAAGAGGAATGTATAATCTCTCTTTTGGGTTTGACAATATTAATTTGTCTCAACTATTTTAGAAGTGCCCTGGCCAGTAGCGACTCTTTCCTAGATGCATTCTAATAAGGTGATACTGTCTCATTAGATGAGAAGGCATTTAGCAGAGAACAAGACAATAACTCAAAAGCAATTGGCATTGCATATAAGGTAATCTGATATTAATAAATTACAGTTACATGTAGCTTACGAGAAAGCAATTGTTTCACAAACAAACCACAGCACATTGTATATAGAGGCAATGCTATATCTTAAAATGTTATATAGGACTTTATAACATTGTTTTCTCAGCTAGGCTAGTGTTTTTCCACTATCTATGAACTACCGAGAGGTCATATCTGTCATGTTCAATATTGTGGGTGTCATGGCATCATTCTTACCTATAGGTCAGTATGACCAGGCTGGTTCTTGTCATACTCTTAGAAGCAATAATTTCAGGCAGCATTGCTTTTTTTTTTTTTTTTTAATTTTTTTTTTTTTTTTTTTTAAATATGTGTAGCACTTACAGAGATCTCGGCAGCCAGAAGGTTTATTTCTTTCCCTGGAATTCTGGAGAATAATGACTCATAAATAGGCTCAGTGTTTGAGATATTAAGGAGAAAGAGAATCAAAAAAGTGCAGTTTATTACCTGTCCACATGGTAGAAAGAAACAAAAACAACCAGCAGCTACACATTGCATCAAAATGAAAGGAGGGCTGAGTAATTTGGTGATAGTTATCTTTCTGCCCGGCAGTAAGGAGAATAGCTGCCACATGTTGAGGAGAACATTTTTTTCCTTTTGTTGGCTGCTCTAACGCCAGTGTACAACTCTTCATTTATTAAGGCTTTCTCAATGTCATTCCTACAGGGTCTTTTCAGTTCTAGGATAACTGATGCCGTTTGATTCCACCAAAATCATTCATTAGAAAATATCCAAGATTCTGTGTACATAGATAATCCATATATTTCTTTTAGGAAGCCAAAAGTGCCTTCATTGGGCTGGCTCAAGACCAATATAATTCTGGGAAGATTTTTGTATTTATTATACCACTTTTACAATATCATAAAATTGCCAAGTTCAGTGGCAGTAATTCTGAGTGTGGTACTGCAAGGAAGAAGAAAATTACTCCCAGCTGGATAAAAGAAGTTTCAGAACAGTATTTGAGACAGTAATTATTTCAAATGTTTTAAACTACTAAGGTAATTCAGGGACAATTCCTTTTTCCCCGATTTCCTGCATCAAATTCTATTGATCATGTACAAGTACTAAAAACCCCATTAAGTCTTTTATGTAGCCATGTACCAGACCTGTCCTCTATAAAAGCTGCAAAGAGTCCTGTGTGCTAGACCACTGGCTCCCATCATCCCAGGTAGTAGAAAGCTTTACATGCACTGTGCTTGCAGAATGCCAAACACATATAAATCATAGTAATTACCATATAAGCTATGATAATTTCAGTCTGCTGTGATTCAACATATTAAGACTCTTATTTTACTGGGAAAAGTTTACAATGGCCAATGGTAGTAAATGATAGTAGATTGACTAGAACAGTATTAGAATCAATCTACCATTGTCGAGGTGGTTCATTCTATTTCAGAAACAGATTCTGGGTAGCAGTTCAAGCAGGGAATAAAAGAACTTGTACCTCCTATATAGATGCAGAAAGTTCAAAACACCTGCAGCAGGTAGAGGTACAGATGTGGAGTTCAAATACATGTCCTTACTCCACTTGAAAGGAACAAACCAGTATCAACTATCATTTTGGTCTCCTCTCTTTCCCAGTCACTCCTTTTCAAATGCTCTTACTTGAACACTGCCAGTGATCTGAATTATGGCAGTACAGTCTGTAAAGAAAGAATTTCTTTTAGGAAATCAAAATCACTTTGGTACTTCTAGGTCAAAAGCCAAGTGTTATATTCCATTGGAAAGGTTATCAGAAGTTCACACACTGCTTGCAATATCAGTACTATCAATGTCAAAGACCTCTCACCAAGAAGGCAGATTCACTCTACATTAACCCAGAATTCCAAAAAATTTCTTTGTGGTATAAGCACATTTTTTTTTCTGTATATGCTGTGAATTAGTTTTAAATTTTCAGGAAAAACATGATTTTCACAGAGCACTGTGGCATAGTAACTCCTATTTCAGCATTAATAGCTCCGATTGAATTAAACCCCTCCTTTCAAAACACATTGTTTCCATTTCCAGAGTTTCTTCTGAGAAAGACTTCTTTGTATACTTTTAGAAAGTTGTTCCTTTTTTACAGTCTGAATGTGTTTTTTATCTTGATAGGATTCATTCATGGCAAATGCTAAGGGAGCTGGCTGATGTTATTGCTAGGCCACTCTTGATTATCTTTGAAAGTTCATGGGAGTCAAAGGAGGTTCCTGAGGACTGAAAGACTTCTATCTTCAAGAAGGACAAGAAAGAAGATCCACTAAACTACAGGCTGGTCAGCCTCCCCTCAGTCCCTTGGACCATGATGGGGCAAATAGCCCTGGAAGATGTTTCCAAACCTATTAATGTTTGGTCATGAGGGCTCGTACCTGTGCAAGTACTGTTGACCTCTTCATTAATGGCTTGGACAATGGGACAGACTGCACTCTCAGCAAGTGTGATGATACAAACTCAGGAGGAGTGGCTGATTGAACAGATGGTTGTGCTGCCATACAGAGGGACTTCAACACACTTGAGAGATGGGCTGATGGGAATATGATGGAAGACAGACAAGTAAAAGGACAAGTCCTGACCTGAGTAGAAATAGCCTTATACATCAGTATACACAGCAAAAGACTACTAGCTGGAAAGCAGCTTTACAGAAAACAATCTCAAAGTCCTTGTTGGCAAGAAGATGACCAAAAGCCAGCAGTGTGCCTTTGCAAGAAAGAAAGCCTCCTGAGCTGCAGAGTTGAAGGACGTGACCCTTCCCCTCTACACTGGAACAAGTTCAGTGACAATTATGGGCTTGGAGCATTTGACATGCAAGGAGCAGCTGAGAGAGCTTGAGTTGCTCAGCCTAGAGAAGTAGATGCTCAGGGAGACCTTACCCATGTATATAAATACCTCATGGGGAGCTAAAGACAATGGACACAGGCTCCTCTCAGTGGTGCCAGTGAGGCAACAGGCAAAAACTGAAACAGAGGAAATTTCACTTAAAGATCAGATTTATTTTTTTAATAGTGGCAGTGTTCAAACACTAGCAGAGGTTGCCTGGAGAGGTCTTGAAGTCGCCAACCTTAGAGATATTCAAAATTGCACTGAACACTTCCTTCAGTTTGTTCTACCGGGCTTTGCTGTGGGCAGGCGAATTGAACTGGATTATGTTCAGAAAAGCCTACCAGCTTCAGTATTTCTATTTTCACAGTAATCCTGTGATTCAGTCTCTTTTAACCAGCCATTATTATAGTATTGTCGACTAGATTCTACTTGGACTTTTAAATTTCTGCTTTTGAAATTCTATTTTTATATGATAAAGTAATCCTCATCTTTTTTTCAAGGTAAGTCTGACTAAAACTGTTCTTTTCCATAAAAATAGCAAAATGCAACCTCACTGCCCAGAAATGCAGGTATAAGTGTCACTGACATTCACAAGCAACAGGAATATACGAATACAGAAGGCATTTTTAAATTAAAATCATAAACAACAAATATAATTTGTTTCCATTTTTAAATTTATCTCATCTGCTTTTTATTTAAATAAGCTAAAATAATATTTGTTATAGAATGGATAAAGTAATATTTGTAGTTGAAAAAATTATATATTTATGCCATCAGTATGTGATATTGGAACTGGAAAGCAAGTAGCAACCTGTGATATTCTGTTATTTCATAACAAACATGACATTGTCATTGTTTTTTGTGAGTTGCAAAGCTGATTTCTGTGAGTAGAAAAAATTATACTAAATGTAAAATTCCATGCTCATTGATAGGGCTAGGAACAGCTAGTTGTAAAGTAAAAAATAAAATAATAGAAATAATGATTTATTTATTTTCTGTAAATCACCTGTTTTCACAGATTACCTCTTGTCCAGCTATTTCTGGTTTATTTATCAAGCACTTTTTGCTCTGGAACCTCAGGATCTCCAAAATATGCATTTTCTGCTTGTTACAAGTAGGTACACACAAAATAAAAATCTTTTAAAACATGCCTACAGGACTACCGGTTACCTTTACTTGATGCTTCTCAGGCTGAGCCCTTACCTGCTTTCCCAGGATCTCTGGGTGAGAAGATGCAAACTACAAGACATCAGCTAGAAGCAGATGTGTCTGTGGTCATATTAACTCAAACACAATAACAGAGTGGCATAGCTGCATGGCACGTATGACCTGTCAATAGAGGTCTTGCACAGCTGCAGAGCTGACTCATACCTAGTCATCTAGGTACATCTTTCTGCAAAAAGACCAAGTAGATCTACTGCTCCCTAGGTATGTACAGGCAGTAAATGACAAATGACTGATGAGATATAGCGTACAATTGCTGCACAGCAGCAATGTCTAGGGAAACAAGACCTGATTGTGTTTGCAAAATCCAGTGAACTTTAATAAAGCCAGAAGCACTCATATGGAAACACCAAAGAGCTACTGCAAAAAAAAGCATCATTTATTTTTGTGTCTTTCAGAATGTGCCCACCTGCAATGTAGCTAGGCTGGGAGATGAAAATCCCTGCAGTAGTTTGTTTATGTCAAGCAGATCTCTTACTATGCCTTGTGGATAGCAGCAGGTGAGAAAGGGCAGTCTTTGGTCCAGGAGAGGAGAGCTGCATTGTAAGTCAGTTAAGGAAACAGAATCAGCTGATGCAGGTTCCCTGTGGGCATGAATCGCTGAGGAAAAAAAGCAGATGAGATCGAGGCTGGCAGCTATAGGAAAGGAGCTGATGCATGAAGTGATAAGAAATCCCCTTTCCAACACAAAAAAAAAAAAAAAGAAAAAAAAACAATAAAGCAAAACAAAACAAAACCCACCAAGGAAAGAGAGCTGAGGAGAGAAAGGTAAATTTAGACAAATATATCATTGCATAATCCTTATCCAAAACATGCAGCTTGGGTCAAGCCACACTGAAACTGTGCTCTCCTAGGAAAGCATGGTTACAACCAGTGGTCAGGAGGTCCAGAAAGCATGCAAATGAGCATGTACACTTTTCAAAATGAAGGAGGAAACACTGATTAAAAGATCTCTACAGAAATGTAGTAATTAAGCTAGCAAATTAAGCCTTCAGAAAAGTTGACATTTAAATGCAAAGGTTTGTATCTTTTTGTGGTTTGTATTTATTTTTTTTTTTTTACAATTTGTTCAAATGTCAATATTTTGGTGGTTTGGAGAATTTTTTAATGACTCACATAATCTGAAAGTGTCACATTAGTACATTTATGCCACAGGTGATTGTTGTGGTTCAAGCTGAAATGCATCTCTTTGGAAACTCCAGAAACTCTTTAGATTTAAATACCTTATTGTTACTAGGTTGTTACCCAAAATAGGTTTACCACCCTCATGGGAGAACTAAAAAATTGAAAGCAGTATGTATGCTTTCTTTGGTAAGTAAATTGTCTTAAACTATAAAAAAGCTCTGAGCACCATGATAAATTAGTAGACAATGGATTTTTGTATTTATTAACATGATAAAATAGACTAAAATACTTGTCTCTAAATGGCCACCTGATTTTGTGAGATTGAATACAACTGCCCTGTTCAAAATACCACAACTGAAGAATCATAAAAATGCCTATTTCACTAATCCTTTGTGAATGCTGGGCATGACAGAAACCCAAAAGTTTCAGATGTCTGTTTCCAGAGCTACACACCAAATTTGTTTTAAAAACTCCTGTAGCTGAAGTCTTGAATTTGAATGCTTATTGCCCTGAGTTAATCTGGGAACCCATCTGAATTTTCTGCTAACAAGGAAGGGGACTGTATTTTGGCTGTTTTGGGGCAGCAAGGACCATTAATATTTCTGGCTTCTTAACTTTCTGTCCTTCCAGGAAAAAAAGTGAGAGGCACTACTGAGGAATGACTATTCAATCTTAGCATATGTTATCTTCAGTTTGACCCTTGCTGGCTGATCAAGAATGGCAGACACCTCCTACCTCCACAAATAATTATTCATTACAGAGTAAGAAAAATGTCTGTAGTCAGGGACTGTTACATTTTAGAGAAAGGGTATTGCAGGTGTTAACAGTTATGTATGCACTTTCTATACACAGTCATTTCTCAGGCTTCCTCTATTTCTTCTTCCTGAGTTGCTCAAACATTCCTTGAAGAGAATTCATTTTCAGTTAGAATGAAAATAACTTGAAAGAGGAAAAGGATAGATAAAAGGAAAAATGAATCAGAATGCCCAGAAAAAGAGTCAAAATATTACAGGGTATTTCATCACTGGTGGGAGCACCTTATGATTGAAGAAAGTATATGCAAATGCTGGATTGATTTTCTGGTAGTACAGAACAGACTTGTCTTTAGCCTCATTAAAAAAAAGAGAAAAGTATCTTGAGTATGACTGTGGAACAATTGATGATTCTCATCAGACAGCACAAAAAGCAGTTAAAAAAGTGCTTGAGAAACTCAGCAACACCATTAGATACAGTGATGAGTTATATGTTTAGAAAAGCCTCTCAGAAACTGCTGTATTTTTGCAAAGTATTTCCCATCTATTTGTGATGCCAGAGGAAAGCCTTCTGCTCATGATTTCTTCTATTTCAGTCCATGGGAAGTGTTTCCATTTTAAGTATGGTGAATACATTTTTCGAAATGTCTGAATCATTTGGCCGTGACTTGGATACTAGATCAGTAAATTAAAATAAACCTTGAAAGAACATTGAGGTATAATGAGGAATGTTCTTGAGGTGCTATATAAATCAAATACATGTTCCAAAAAAAAAGAAGAGTGTTTATTTAAGCTCACTACTCATCAACATTAACCAACAGGGACAACAAAATGGTATTTAACACTGCCCATTTATTTTTGAGTGCAAGGAATAACCTTATCTGAGGTAACTATCTGTAGTCACTGTCTCTTTAACAGAAGTCATTATATAGAAAGATGCTATGTCTGTAACAGCGTGAGTTGTACAGGGAGAAAAGGGTATACATAAAAAAAAAAAAAGAGATACCCATGCCCTCAGAAGAAGCATCAGTCTGCTGTACATTCCTGCCTCTGACAATGCCCTACCTCTGACAGTGAGCACCTGGAAAAGGGGTTAAAGAAAGGGCAAATGCAGGCACATGGAACTTGATAAACTGACAGTGGTCACAGAGGTGCTTGGAGACCTGGCCAGAAAGGAAGGTTGAAACACGTGTGATGGCACTTAGACTAGTCTGTCCTGTATTAATGCAGCACTAGCATTCTCAAAATCCTTATTTACCTTTTGCTTAACCCTACAGGCATACAGCCCTACTCTTCAGTGGTTCTAGTAACAGCCCTGCTCTTCAGTGGTTCTAGTGACTAGTTATAGATGCAAACCCAATAGGACTGTATAAAGAATACAATTTCCAGAAAAACATCCTACGTGTGTCCTCTGTTTCATCATGAGGAGGCATGTGCCATTTACACTTGAAATTTTAAAGGCAGCGTTAACAGACTAGTCTTATGACCATGACATTTTATCCATTAAACTGATCTGCATTTGTTTCAAAGCAAACAGGAATTCAAAACAGATACTGTACACTTGCCTACTTTCCTAATTATTTTCTCCATAATCCATTCATTAATGAAAAAAAAAAAAATAAAGAAGAAACATTCCTGTATGGGTATTTTGAATTTTTTTTTCTTTTTTGGGGGGAAGGGTGGTTGTTTTTTTTTTATTTTGCTTTGTGAATATGTGATTTTGAGCCTCATCTTTATTGACATAACTGTGTTCACCTTACACACTGAACCGGTACTTCCTTAAATGAGACTATCCGCATCATTAGTGGTAATATCTTAAATTGGAATACCCTAAGCTGCATGGATCCTTAACTAAATGTCTTGCCATAAAAGGGTTTCATAAACATTCTGTATTTCAAAGGCTCTTAATGATACTTCTTCAGCAGAAGGTGTCCTTAAAATTGTATCCTTGACAAACACCTTCTTAATGTTAATTACATTAGGAAAGAGCATAGGAGAATTAAAATAAATGTCTAAAATGGCAATGATGAAAATGGTGTACTAAGCATGTTCCAAATCATGTAAAGCAATTAACGTTTACTGAACATTTACAACCAATACTAAGTCTTCAGCCTAGTCAGTAAAGAAACCATTTCTGGTGAATAACAGCACAGTGTTTCAGCCCAACAGATCCAGTAATACTATTGAAATATGGTTTCAACAGTTTCTACTTTAGTAGAATAATAGATACTAGAAGTATCAATAGTAGAAGTATAAATAGTCGAAGTATAAATAATAGAAGTTTCTACTTTAAATACATTTGAACCCTGACTTCCTTCATTTCAGGAGTTAGAAAATTAATATTTCTTTCATAGATCAGAACACTTGTCTTCCAAATAATTTGGCTTAAAAATTTAAACAGAGCTAGTGCGAATAGAAAAGTTTGCTATAGTCAACAAAAGAGTTTTGTTTTACTGAGGAAAAGAGGTAAGTATTAAAACTAGTTGATTTTTACAAGGTTTATGGTTTGCACTTTACTGTCTAGGTTTGTAATACTGTATTCAACACACAAGAGAAGCATTTAAACTTAAGGTACCAAAGCAAGAAGATAAAACACAACTGCAATACAGGTCTAAAATGCCCTTTAAAAGACTATAAGGAAAATATTATGGTTTGGACAGAATCTACAGAAATGTAAAATGCATGAACACTACAATAAATGGCTGGAAAGGGAATATATGAAATAAACTGCTCTGAAGATGATGCATTTACAGTGTCATTACTTATCTTAGCTGCTTAAATTGGCACAGGGTTGATGCTTAGATGTGTAAGTCATTCTGTGGTTTTAGGCACCACAATTTAATTTTACCATGCATGAAGATAAAATTTTATCTTTCTCTGCCAATAAAGTTCACCTGGAAAAACAGTAGGCAGTGCTCTATCTCAAGTCTCTTTAAAGCATTATTCTAGGAGAAAGCAACTTTGATTCCATTAAGAACACTTGATAAATCTGTACTAGTGATTACTGTGCAGGATAAATAAAGCAATGTCTTATTTAGCCCTATTTAGTCTTACCCTCCTATGAAGTTTTAGGACAGATAAATTCCTGACTGTGGGATAAAAATACTCCCTTGTACAGATGTAGTTAAGTACAGACATTTAGTAAGCAGCTTTTTGCTTTATATAAGAAGTTATTCTAAAGAAGGACTGGCGAAGTTCAAGATAAGCTCAGGTATCGGAATAAGGTTAACACTGCATTCCAGTAATTTTTCTTTATTTTCAGAATCCTCCTTCAGAAAGACTGAACACTTTTCATATGCTTTGAAACTGGAAACATGGGTTACAACTAGATTTATTGCTAAGTAACCAGAAAATAAAGAGAGCTATGGAAAAAGTGATTCTAGTAGGTGAAAAGAAAGATACGTCTATGGTGTGTTATGCAAGCCAAAAGGTTTTTCTAGAATTGTGACAAACAGCTCACCAGTACCCAAAATAATATTGCTTGTTTCTGATGAGAGAAAAAGAACAAAAGAGAAGGCAGTAATAATAGCTTTCTTCACTTTCATTTCCATTATGTTCCAAGTGGTGTACCTGTCTGTTCTATAATATGCCTCAGCTAGTAAGGAAGAAATGAAAGCTAGAGGAAGAAAAAAAGATGAAGAAAATGAAGAAAAAAAGCTAAGATTTTTTTATAATCACCAATGAATGTAATTCATTTTTTTAAAAGAAAAACTTGTATTAACACTATCAAAAATGGAAAACATGCTAGCTATCCATTTCCTTTTGCAAGACTATATGAAACTCCTCCCCCCTCAAAAAAAAGCTGGGGTTTATGCTATTTATACATATTTCCTTGCTGAGATTCTTTCTTTTCATAAAGCTTGTGGTCTTGTAATGCTACTTACAATTATTGCAAGATGACATACATTTTCATATGTATAAGTGTCTTTAATTATGCTTGAATATGCCTAAAGCATAAATATTTCCTTTTAAACAATGCACCAAGAAAAGAAAGCAATGGGCAATAAAAATATCTTGGATTTTAATGCAATTGAGTTTTTATTTCTGTGATATTGTCGTGGTTTAAGGCCCTCAAACTCACGCAGTCGTGCTCTCACTCACTCCCCCCTCTTTCTTCCCCAGTGCTGGAGGGAAAGGGAGGAGAATGGAAAGAATGCAACTCCCACAGATCGAGATAAAGACCATTTAGTAACTAAAGCATAACATAAATCACTACTGCTATCACCAGTAATAATACTGACAAGGCAAATACAAGGAAAGAATACAAGAGCTTACCAACTAATTTCCACCCAGTCCAAACAAGCAACACCCCCCATCACCTCATACCAAGTCTGATCATGCAGTGCACACCCCCTGCACACCCTTCCAGCTTTCTGCTCTCCATTTCTACATCCTGGGCATGACGTGCTGTGATATGGAATATCTCTTTGATCAGTTTGGATCAGGTGCCCTGTCTCTGCTTCCGCCCGGCTTCTTCCAGGCTCCCCTCCTCCCTGGCAGAGCATGAAACTCAGAAAGTCCTTGGCCAGCCTAAACATTCTAAGCCATAACTATAAACACTGGTGTTATCAGCACTGCTCCCAAGCCGAAAACAAAAAACACAGTGCTGTACCAGCTACTACGAAAAAAACAGAAACAACTGCTGCTGCTGAACCCATGACAGATATCAATATGCACATATTTTCAATTTGCAGTTGGCAAATGCAAGGATGTAAAAGCTATTTGAAAATCAGCAGGAAGTAGAATTACGAAAAGAATAGAACAATAAGTAATATACTTCATTCTGTAACACAATTCATACTGACAACACAACTTTTTGTGTAGATTTTAAGATGCTTTCAGCGATATAAGCAATTATCAAGGAAGGATTTAGAAACTTATTAATTGCAAAATACTTCTATGAAAAATCTAGTAGCACAAAGAGGTTGGAGCAGATTGTATTTCTTGTGGGCGGAATGTGCTCGACAGCCTTAAAAAAGGAAAAGGAATATATGAACACATGGTAGAAATTTTGATGCTGTTCTCAGCTAGCAGTAACAGAGATAAGGAATGGGATATGGAGTATTTGGTGGGTTTTTTTTTGAGGATTTTAGGCCATCAATATGCGTGCAGCATCATCTAGTTCCAGAGTACTTTGGTCTTTGACAATTTTGATGTCACAATGCCTTTCCAATTGAAGAAAAAGTGCACCCAAAAGTGACCAGATAAAGATATAAGCATGATACATCCATCCGTAGGGCTCCTGGCATATTCTAATATATTAAAAACTTTAACCTTTAGTTTAAAAGAAAAATTATTACCTTACAGATTTTGAAATAAAGTATGAAAATTCAACCTGACTTTATCTTATGCAGCAGAATCTGTAAAAATTTGTCTGAAATTTGATAATTACTGCTGGGAGATATCTGCAGCACTGGTTGTTTCTCATATAGTATCATTGCAAAGGTTCAAAGCGTTTGAGAGGCTACTCAGTGTCACAGTAGCAACACATACTTGACTATGGAAGAGTGTCTGAAAGAGAATGGTGCTGCAGATCTACTTTATTTAAGTAAGAGTGTTAAGGGAGGCCTTGCTGACATACTCATCTCTTTGAGGAGCCCTTAGTGATACTTAAAATAGGGAAGTCAAAACATTTTTACTGTTGCTCTCCATCTCACAGCAAAAGGCGAGAAGAGGATGTTGGTACATGTCCAAGCTGAGTGTGTGAGCATTGGAGGAAGCCCACACAGTGGCATGTTTATGGTCAAAGACTGAACTATCCCTCCTCTCTCTTGAATCCTTTCCTAAAGAAACATTGGAAGCATTTACAAAAACAAACAAACAAACAAACAAACAAAAATGCAGATCAAAACAAAATCAAACAAAACTAACCAAACCAAACCAACCAACCAACCAAATGAGCAAAACGTACTGTTCCCTATACCTCTCTGCTGTCCCTCAGCACCAACTATTCATTGACATTTACAGCCCCAGAATGACTTAAATGTTCAGATTGTTGCCTTTTGCTTTCTTCCCTATAGAGGAAGTTGCAATAGACAGTGTTCCAATGTAAGTCCATTGCTTTTACAGTCATCTCAGTAGCAAAGATTATTAAAGTCATTCAAACACTGCATTCATAACCATGATACTCAAGAGACTTGCCTTCAGTTCTGCAAGACATGGCTAATCTAGACAGTGCATTTTGGGAGCTGGCACGAGTGCTTATCTACTTTTTGAAGTTCAGAATTATGATGGGAAAAGACACTGGTAAAGGGTCACTATATGAAAACTACCTGCTGTTTGAGACGAGTTTTGCTTTGGTTTAGTCCACGAGGAAGAGTCAAAGTGCAAGGTTTGAACTGTGGGAGAGAATCTGGCAGTGCAGCTGGGTCAGACCAATTGATAGCACAGCAGCTGTGCAAGAAGTTTCTTACTTTCAGCATATGAATCAAGAAGCCCATTTAATCTACCAAGCACTTTCTATAACAAATTGAAAACCTAAAAAAAAATTGTTAATCTTTCTTTTACTTTAGAGGCTGTCAACCCTGCCTCTGCTGCTGAAACATATGTAGGTTGAGCAATTGAAATTTGTGTTTATTTTTCGTTTTATGAGATCTGGAAAAGGATATGGAAATAAAATGCTTTATTTTGGGATAGATTTAATTATTTCGGATATAAACTTAAGAAGTTATCAGGATATAAGACAAAGATGGCTGGACAGCCATTTCAGGGACTGTGAATCATAGATTCCATCTTATAGTTTATTAATTGATGTTCTGAGAGAAGCACAAGCCTGTGTAATGCTCACATGCATCTACAAACACACACAGATTTATATACTTCAGAAAGCTGAGCAAAATGCATGCTCAGCTTTACTGTTAGCTTTTCTTTTAAGGCCATGATTGTTCAGATTTACTTAGTTTCTTAGGAGATGGAGTTAAGGGATAGGATCCATTTGTCTTAACACAGATGACTAGGCCCATTAGTACATGTAGAAGATCTACAAGGGACTAAGAGATAGGAGCTGGGCCTAGGGAGTTCTGCATCTCTGGTATGTTGGCTGTAGACTAACACCACATGAAATGATATTAGATACATATTTTTAAAACACTGATACCCAGCCACTTGACACCCTGCCCCTTGACTAACATAAACATGTAGGAAGGATGAAGTCCACATCATCCAAAGGGATATGTAGGACACACTGCTGCCATGTAAGCCATGATTCTTTCATATTACACTACCACTGGTGGAGCAAAGGGGTGTCACAACTCTCACCTGCATTCAGAAGACATTTATGTGATTGGCTGTGGCTGTCAAATGACTTGGGCATTAAGTGCCTCTGACAGGCCATTGGAGCCATGTCACCATTTGCGATCCTGTGTTTGCTATCAGTGATCAGGTAAGTCACCATGTGGGAGTATTTTTGTTCATCTTTCTTACTGCCTTAGTGAAGTTTGGCTTATAACATGTAGCCAGACTACATTACCATCCAAAATTCATCAGTCTACCTATAATATTGCTACTGAACCCACACATGTGCTGAATGTAATGAATGTATCTCTGGAATGACCAAAGAGGAATCTAAAGTTTGCCCCAACTGTGAAACAGGTTATGTGGGGAGAACAGTCATTAAGGTTTGTTTTCCCATTAAAAATGTTAATTTTAGAGGAATTTGAGTATAAACAATGCCTTTTGCTGCCTGAAGACTACAGGAATTCTGACCAACTCTGCAAGGTCAAGCATCCAAGCTACAATCATCAGAACAAGCCTGCTACATTAACTTTGTTCAATACCACTAAGTATTACAAGGATATTTTTTTTTCCAGTTTTTGACATCCACCTTTAAAATACCTCAGCTGGCTGCTCTTCCATTCATGGGCTATGCCATTCATTGATTTATAATGACAAAACAGGAATTACCCTTTGTATTACTTTCTAAAGAAGACTCCGACTACAGAAGAGATCTAAGAAAACTAGCCAGTCAATTCATTCTTAAATATCAGCCAGATCTGGATCCATAAACGCCTAGAAATGTTGCCCTCACAAACATTTGCAGATCCCAGAACTATTAACTTCCTGGAGTTTATTTTAGATGTAACAGTACGTTACTTTACCAAAACATTTCTTCTGGTTCAAAAATACAGCGTCTTTTTGTTCCTGCTTTCTAATTTGATGCGTTCTCCAATGCATCAAGCCAAGATCAGCAATAGCATACAGCCATGTTTGAAACCTCTGTGAGCTTCCAGACAGTCAGAAGTAGAAAGTGCTCCAAAATTCATGGGATATTAATCTCATAAGATGACATTACAATGTTAAAGACTCTTAGCTATTTTCCCTCAGCTTCTGAAAACTGGAGTGTTACTGTATGAACTTGCACAGTACTAAAAAGTTACAGCTGTAACTGGATTTCATTAAGGAGTTTTATATTTGAAAAATGAATAATCCTTGTAAGTGCCATATTTTCATGTGACTAACCTACAGGTTATCTGTCAAAAAGAATTTAATTTAGAAGTATTGAAGGTTATACATATGGATGTGTAATAAAAGGCAAATTTTATTGAACAGAGCATTCTCCCTGACATAAAGCACAGTGCATTCCGCTCTCCTTCCCTGGCACAGATCAGAGTCCCTTGTCTCTCTGCAGCTCAAGTGAAGATAATGGCAATGGACACTTTTCTATTCAGTGTCAGTATTTGAGAATATGTTTCATCAGTGCTCTTTTCAAGGACCACTACTTATAAAGGAAGTGAATCTATATGATTTCTGCGTGAAAATATGGTTTAGCCTGAACACTTTATTTCTGATGTTTCCTGTATGATACTCTTTACTGAATTACTCACTTGTTGAGTTTCAGATGTACTGTGCTTCATTGTCAGAAATGTTTTATATCAATTCAATTCAGTTTAGACAGTTCCTTTCCCAAGATGTTTACAATCAAAAATGGGGGAACATAAAATGCAGGACAAAGAGGCTGAAAGTGACCAGGATAACATACTTAGTTGCTAACATTTTTTTTGGAATCGACAAATATCCAGCTCATTTGGGCATGTGAATCATATAAATGTCACCACATTTAAGCATTTCAGCATCTGGGGAATCACTTATAAGCCACAGCCTCTCAGATTATCTGAACATCATGAGTTCAATAATCCGCCAACTGAGCAGGCATTTTAAACTGTATTTCAAACTATAGTTTTTCTCCCTGCATTCTCCCTCATATTCTGCTTCTGTAAAGTTGGGCTACATTTATGCAAACTCAGTTTTGTTGCATGAAATATAGCTATTCTGAGTTTCCTCTTGGCATTCTGGAGTGCAAATTTTCATTGAATTAATTATTTTAATCCAGTCAGTATAATCAAATTCAAATGACTATCACAATTTATTTTAAGGATTATTCTGGTTAATGTATTCCTTACCACAGCAAGTAAACCTGGTGGATAGGTCTTAAAAGTTTCAAATGTCAGAAGACATTTAAATGTTCTAATATGTCAGTTTTTAAAAGTTTGATAACAACCCGCAAATTCCCTCTGCTCTTATTCAGTCTTCTAAATGCCAGAGAGGGATTTTTTTTTAGATTCTCCAAATGTTTTGCCACAGAATTGCCTAATTAAATTTCAGACTTGTTACTTAAATACATTCCCACCAGAAAATATTTTATTAAAATAAAACAAGCAAACATGATACATTTGTCCTCCAGTTCTCTTTCAAAATGTCTCCTGAGATTTCTCTTTAAAGAGAAATATTATCTGAGAAGGGTTCTCTAATGAATCATTTCACAAACACAAAAACCCTCAACCCAACAAGGTTATTTTGCAGCCTTTGCTTTCATTATAGTTGATTGGACTAATTTTGGAATACACTGTATAGGGCAAAGTAAGTAATTGTCAATAACAAGCGAGAGAATATTGCTATACTTAGCAAGACAAAAAACCTTGAGAAAATAATTGTCAGCTAATAATTTATAGCAAGTAAAATTAGAAATTGTATTTCGGTCTAGCTGTATGGTATTAAGCCTCCAAACAGAAGTAAATTAAACATGCATTTGAATCTCTGCATCTTTAGAAATAGTTGAACTTGCATGTAGCTATTTAGAAAAACTATTCCACATACTGAGAAATTCTCGTGTATGGAAGCACTGAACAGGAGAGATTTACTGCAGCTTCTGTGACTCCATGTCTACCCTTTGAGGAATCAGGATTCTTCTAAATTGTGCAGTTTAGAAGAGTCATATCAACCAATTGAATGAAAGTCCAGGTGCATAATTCTAGGGAAATGACATCTAAACTGTGACATTTATATAAAGGACATTAGAGCAGAGTAGAGGTTCTTATGAATGAATACTTGCCTTTACATTTAAAAGGAAACTTTAAGTCTCTTTGCCCTACAACTCATAAGAGGAAAGATCACAGACCCAGACCTTTCCAATAGTTCCTTTCAATATCAAACATAAATGACTGGAAGACAACATGCTGGATAGACTCTGTCAATACGTGAAGGAGGCTGGAGTGGAAAACCTGAGGGAAGACTAAGATGATGTGCTGACAAAAGAGGGCACAAGCTGGGCAGTATGTGAGATTTCAGTCTATTAGCATTAGGATTTGTACTTCTCTTCAAATGTCTTCAATGACTTACAATTCCTACAGTCTAGCAGTGTCATGGTATCAGAAGTGTAAGCACTTCTGAAACTTTTTGCAAGGCTTCCTTCTGTTAGTTGATTTCCATGGAAGATAACAAACCACTAAAAAGATTAGCTCTACCTAGAAACATGGAACAGTAGAATAGTTAGGGTTAGAAAGGACTTAAAGATCATCTAGCTCCAAACACCCTGCCATGCGCAGGGACACCTTATAAGAAACCATGCCACCCAAGGCTATGTCCAACCTGATCTTGAACGCTGCCAGTGATGGAGCATTCACAGCTTCCCTGGGCAACCCATTCCAGTGCCTCACCCCCCTAACAGTAAAGAATTTCTTCCTTATATCCAATCTAAACTTCCCCAGTTTAAGTTTGAACCTGCTACCCCTTGTCCTATCACTACAGTCCATAATGAACAGATATCCCTGACATTGAATTGTATAAGGAATCCTTATGATGCCAAGCACACATATTTTTTATATATTCTTTTTTTCTTAAATCCCGGGCTCAGAAAGTATATACCTTAACCTATATTTTTGAAAAAGCACTACTGTTAAATTATCAGCTGCTTAGCTACTCTTCTTACAAAGCCAGATGCTCAGACACCCAACAATCAATCAATTTCAGACTCAATAGCCAGAGGTGAATACTTTAAGAGTCATTATCCTCTTTTCTGGCAAAAATTACTCCTCACATACCAGAAAACTATGATTTCCAGTAAATTCTTAATAAACTTTCTAAAACTTGAAAGCAGAGTAGGATGGGACAGTATGTCTGTCTTCAAAGTAATAACACCTTTGAGTCCTGTATAGTAAATGAGAGATGCTTCCATGTGTCCTTACTGTTAAATGCTGAGCCTTTTTGTATACAGTGTAAACCACTGCAGAAAAGCAGTTAAACGCTACTTTGTTAAAAATTTTTCTTTTGAAATGCTACTTTCACAAGTTCCACACTAAGTCCCAAAGGCCTGTGAGCATTCTGTTGAGAATTTGCATGTTAAGATGTGAATTTATACTAATACAAAAATACAGAAATGATATATCCTCCTTTTGGAGACTTTATTATACCTTTATGTTAAGATTTGAGTCAACTAGTGCTCCTCTGGAGGGCTGCAACTACTACAGTGAAAGCCTTTTGGATGCAGAGATATAACTCATGGAATTCAAACTTCAGACTAATACAAAATAATATCACAAAATTTAAAATTTCCATATACAATTTATTTTAATATCACTTTCACTGAAGGATCCTCAATATTTCCAGCTGATGCTGTGTCAAAGCCACAATAAAGCGAGTCAAGTTTTTCCTGAAAAGTAAGGCACAAAATCCTGACTGATTTCTCATATTACGGAAACTTTACTTCGATGTGAGAAGTTGGAATTTTTTTTTTTAAAAAGCCTTAAAATATAGAAAAATTGAGAGTAAGAAGGAATTTAGTTAATATTTGTAAGCAGTAAACTGTAATGAAAATAAGTGGTGGGTAGTTTTTCAAATCATTTTCTTTGGGATAAGCAGTTTAGGTGACTGAGTTTTGTCCTTCCATCTGCATTTTCCTCTTGATTTCTTTAGAAATGTTGGTAGTCTCCATCTAGATCAACAGAGGAACAAAGGTTTCAAAAAATGTTCCTACAAGTTTCACCACTTTCAGTAAAACAGAGCCCTCTGTAGCATAGACAAAGGCTGTAGGACAGGTTCCCATCTGGTTAGACAACAGAATCTACGCTGCATAGAGCTTCTGTCCCAAATGCAGCAGAAGTTTTAATAAACACAAGTAGGAAATGAAGTCTCACTGTTTCTGCTACTCCCTGTCTTATTAACCTGCCTCTTGTAGAGCAAAGACAGACAAATTAAATGGAACAAGTCAACAGAGATTTTTGAATCCCCAAATCACAAATCAATATCAAATATAGGGAAGAAAAAAGAAAAGAGAAAAGCTACTTATGAAGCCCCTTCAGGTCTGTTGTAAGGATAACCGATATATGAAGGTAGCATAAGGAAATAATTTATGGTATTGTCTGATGAATCTATACAGTAGATGTAACAGAAATAAACCACAGGTGAATCATTCTGCTGATTCTTTCCCTTGCTGGCATTGGCTTCATAAAAGATTGGTCCATATCAAAGCAGCCATGCAGAGAAGGACTTGGAGGTATTGGTTGGCAAGAAATTTTAACATGGGCCACCAGTGTGTGCTCACAGCCCAGAAAGCCAACTGTGTGCTGGGCTGCATCAAAAGAAGCATGACCAGCAGGTCAAATGAGGTGATCCTGCCCCTCTACTCTGTTCTCATGAGACCTCACTTGGAGTACTGTGTGCAGTTCTGATGTCCTCAACCTCAGAAGGACATGGAGTTGCTGGAGCAAGCTATTAACTAGAATGACAAATTCTGTCCAGTGAATCTTGAAGAGATTGAAATAGTCATTATTTCACTTGCTGAGGCAGATAACTTTGTGACTTGCAGAACATTTCTTGTCAATGATGATTTTTTTTTTAATCCTTAAATGATTTCTATTTGTAAGAACTATTGTTTCAGATCTTACATTAATTTTTACATTTACTTTAAAGATATCTAATATTAATATGTTGATTGGCATATGCATTAAATGACCAATTACCCATTTGGTGTATCACTGAAATCTATAACAACATATTGGAAACACAAAGCATCTCTACAGCATTTGATTAAAATGAATTCTGAGTCCACTAACAGTATAATAATATTTAGTGTCAGTCATTTTAAAAGTATTTTGTGTCACAGGGGAAGAAAGCTATTATCAAGTCTAGAAATTAGTGGAAGTGTCAAGCAAAAATAATAATCTGTCATACTGCTGCTAATACTGATTAAGATCTAGACACCTTCCCCTTTCGCATACAACATGACAACAGACAGAGGCTAAAGTGCATGCATTTGAGATCAATGAAAGCTGCAGACTTTCACTCCAAGGGATCATGTAATTGGATACTGCAGTTGTATCCTTTTGCTTGGTCCCATTATTTCCTTTATTCCTTATTGCGAGGGTGATGAGACACTGGAAAAGGTTGCCCAAAGAAGTGTCAAATGCTCCATCCCTGGCACTGTTCAAGGCCAGGTTGGATAAAGCCTTGGGTGACATGATCTGGTGTGAGGTGTCCATACATATGGCAAGGGGTTGGAACTAGATGACCATGAGGTCCCTTCCAGCCCTAACTATTCTATGATTATCTCTTTATCATATTGCTATATATCCTTTCCTTCTTCATTCTGAGTTCATAGATTAGTCCTGTTTTATGTCGCAGATGCAAGGAACCTTTCCTAGTGATACAAATATCTCAGCCTGTGGCACGTCTCCCATCTACCTTACTAACACCTTATCAAAGCATTGTTAACCAGAACATTTTCCATCTACTGTTGCTTTCTTCTTTGCCTGTGCAGAATCTAAACCTACTTCCTGGTTGCTCTGTTGCAGCACTGACTGGCCTCTGGGACAATAAAAGTCTGAGTTTCAACAGGCCAGCGTGCTGGCAGCCTTCCAAAACAATCTCAAACACATAAAATGATTTTTAGATGTTTATTTTGAGGCTTTTGAAGACAATGGGCAATTGCTGAAACAAATTTCTGTGAATCTTGTGAGAAATAAAGTTCTTCATGTGGTTTCTATTCATCTGTCAAAATACAGCTTCAATAGTATTGTACAATACTTTTGCCTTCTCTCCTTCATGTCTCATCTGAGATCCATTAGAAAGAAATCATCTTTAGAGATTTTTCTTATTTACCCAGATTAATTTGTATTACTTAATATTAAATGTTATTTTTATCAGAACATTAAAAATACCATCACTTTTTAATTTGTGTCTTTATTGCTGCTAAACAGATTTTAATAAGGTATTACAAATTGTTCCAGATAAATCTAACACAGCATATCTTAAATAGAAATATATATTTTAACCTTTTATTACAGTCATGGAAACTACCACACAAAATAGGAGGCCAGGTAGTCATTGGCTGTTTAAAGCATTATTGCAATACAGCGTCTTTTTCAGTTAAGAAAAGCCAGAAAATTTCAAAGATGCATTGTTAAATCTGTTTTCTTTTGATTGCAGTGTCTTACACTGCATATTCGTCTCAATAAACCAGCTCCATTCCTTTATGCCCTTTCTTTTTCAGTCTTAATTTAAGCCTGCTGGTTTGCAAGATATATTTTATCTTACGGTGGGGGGGGGGGGGGGGGGTTGTTGATATGGGTGTGGGTTTTTTTGCTGTTACATCAGTTTTAATTTGTTTGCTGGAGGCTTGCTTTTTCTTTTTTGTTGTTCTGTTATGTGTGCCTGTAAATTCAGTGTAATATTATAGTGAACATTTGAAATCCTCTTAATCCTAATCCCTTCTCCTCATCCTTTTTAGTGTTTTTGCTCTTAAGATTAATTTTTCCAAAGTATTTTCTATTTAGAAAGTTAAACAATTTTTGTCTTTTTTATTCTTTACCTCCAGAGACAA
This sequence comes from Forpus xanthops, assembly GCA_032466535.1. Classification (NCBI taxonomy): domain Eukaryota; kingdom Metazoa; phylum Chordata; class Aves; order Psittaciformes; family Psittacidae; genus Forpus; species Forpus xanthops. The sequence continues at coordinate 33,478 of JASSUY010035828.1, forward strand.
AACAGTGAGAGAGTGAAACAAAGTTTAGGATTTGAAGTACTCTTCATAGTTCAGAATCTTTGAATGGTTAGGAAAACACTGATTTTCATTTAGCCAACGTTATGAAGAAAGCTGAATGAATATCTTCTGCAAACAGTAAAGTCCTCCAAATGGTGTCTCATAGTGAACTAAATCACTCTTTTTTGACTACTAAAATTTGAGGAAGGTTTTTGAGTAGCACTGGTGTCATGGGTTCAGCAGCAGCAGTCATTTTTCTTTAAGTAGTAGCTGGTGTAGCACTGTGTTTTGGATTTTTGGC
>JASSUY010035829.1:0-22696 GCA_032466535.1 Forpus xanthops
GAAGAAATTCTTTACTGTGTGGGTGGTGAGGCACTGGAATGGGTTGCCCAGGGAAGTTGTGAATGCTCCATTGCTGGTGGTGTTCAAGGATGGGTTGGACATAGCCTTGGGTGGTATGGTTTAGTGGGAGGTGTCCCTGCCCATAGCAGGGGGGTTGGAATTGGATGATCTTAAGGTCCTTTCCAACCCTAACTATTCTATGATTCTATGATTGTGCTGAAGAAGTGCCTGCTCCTTCCTAGGCTCCCTGATGTGTTTTGAATCCTGTATTAAGCATATTGAAGTTTCCGGGAAATCCCACACTGCTTCAGCCCTATTTTAGGTGTCTTGGCATCAACTTGTGGCACAGTGGAGGTACAGAACATCATGGGAGGGTTTCCACTGAGTGCCTTTCAGAGTGAATTTACTGACCTGTGAGCAGCACATGATACTGGAAGACACGCTGCACCACTTTCAAAAGCTGGTGTTTCACACTCTGAGGGCTGCCACAGGAGCTCTGCTGTCCTCAGTGAAGGAAAAGGAAACACAAGATCAGGGATGTCTGAGCTCACCAGCAAACTGTCATTTCCACCTGATGTGTACTGTGAAAATTTACTACCAGTTGCATACACAAATTCCATTGAACCATTCTAATTTACCCAGGTTGCTTTGTTACTATAAAGAAGTACTTTTATTTCATATGGCATTATTCAGAAGTAGTTTGGACTTGGAGGGAAATGGGAGGAAACCAAATATCATTTAGAAGGTGAAGGCTGGATAAAGATTTTAGGATGGCATTTGAAGACAGAGGTATCAGACCCCAATGAAGCTTGTCATCATGCCTTTTTTTGTTTACTGGAAGTTTTCTTCAGCCTTATTTAAAGACATAGAATTGAGCAAAATACAGCAAAACATTTCCCTGTGGTTGAGTTGGAACTCAATATCCAGAGAGTGTTTACAAGAAATAATACGAGGTTGTGATCTGCTTCAACACACACGTGGAAAAGAAGTAGCATTTTTTTCTTTACCTTTACTGTTGCTGCATATCAGGCCCAGTCAGCAAGAGACAGCATTTTGCAAGGCTGAAGAAATGTTGCATTTTACTGTGTTGCTTCTCTAACTGGTGGCTAATCTCAACAAACATGCATTCAGGGTTTTGCTAAGCATTTCCAGTCCCCCATAATCAGGCGAGTGGTGCCAGCAAAAAATATGATGAGGCCCTCAATTCTGTATTGTTAGACTGGCAATCAGATGGTGGTCATGCTTTAAAAAAGTGCAGTAGGAAAGTCTTGAGACACCTGCCCCCCATCTGTGTGTGTGCATGCATGCAAGAGGGCAAGAAGTTACAGAGACCACTGATTCTAGAGCTGGATCCCACTGATCTATCCTAGGAAAAGCCTCATCTGCTTTCTTAGAAATAAAATTCTCAAGGTTAATAGTTAGGTGCGTGGCTGGGAGTGATGCTGTGAGCAAAGGCTCTCAGTAGAGAGCTTGTATTTGCCAAGTTCTTGTTCAGAGCAGTGTAAGCCCTCAGAGCTCTGCTCAGCTGATGACTGGAAATCATTGTGGTGACTGCGAGGTGTGTGTCTGTAAGTGCTAGCTTCCAAATGTCTTTTGAAATTAACTGTTATCTTTCATATTTTTCATGTGCTGCAGAGAAAAAACACAATCACAGAGCTGGCGATATAAATAACCTTTGGGTCTGACCGCTAATTTATCCCTACAGCCCCTCTGCCACCCAAGTAAACACTGTTGCTTTTCTTACCAGATAAAGATAGCAAGAAACAGGGTTCACAGACAACAATAAAGCAGCATAGCTTTTAACCATTTTAGCTACATAGAGTCAGTGTAGCCTGGTTGAGCTTTCCATCCACATATGGGTTTATGCTTTTGAAATTACATTGTTATACATGGTTACATTGCCAGTACTTTAAAATGTAATCAGGAATCCTGGATTTTGTAACATGTATCTTGATGATGTTTTTCAGTTATTCAGCACAGATGACTTGAGTTAACCCAACTGAAAAAGGCGTTTCTTCCTACAGGGCCAGCGGTTATAGGACTGGAGGTTACAAATCATTCAGGGAGTAAAGATGAAAAGAACGCTATATGTGACTGCCCAGTGGAGTTTGTGTCTTCCTGTGCAGCTCAGTATTGCCTGTCACAGCATCCTCTGTAAACAGAGGAAGCAGTTAGCAGGCATCTAAAATGCAGAGAAGTGCAATTGTAAAGATGTGGGCTGATCACTGCCAGCAGCCAAGCACCTATACAGGTTAACCCTAACTTCAATCTGGCTAGACTACAAAAGAAAGGATGGAAAATGCAGTGAAAACAGAGAATATATGAATAAATTGTAATAATAATATTAATTCTAACACATCCTCAAAGACCTCACTAAGTTTACTATGTGACCAAGAAACTACTCCACTGTGCACATACTTCCCAAAATATCCTCAGAACTGTAGATTCACAAACACACATTCTCTATGCACAGACAGGGCTGTGTGAGCAGCAGCCACACAAACACATCATGTGCATCTGAACGTCTCACTTTCAGCACCAGGAAAGTGAAGAGAGCTGTTCTCCTATTCTACGCAGTGTGAACACTGGTGGAGATGCAGAACAAAATATCTTTGAGTAAGCCCTGTGGCAAAACCATGTGTCAGTACAGGTAAAAGACCATGGGAGCCTTACCTCAAACTCCTGAATTATGGCAGCCAGTTGGGCACATTTAACGCAGGTTTCATCCAGCAAAGCCAAATTCCTATCAAACTGCATAATGTATGCTGTGTGGTGATTCAGCCTTGATTTTCTGGAGAGAAAAACATCAGCGACTTTCTGTTGTTCCTCCCTAGGGCCACATAAAGAAAAGAAACAGCAAATAAGCAAATATGTAAAAAAAAAAAGTAAAGAAGAGCTGCTACTTCTTTCTTGTTGTATCACATCCACAGTGGCTAAGGTCATTGTACTGCTAAAACTTAGGCTAAATGGCAGGAAAAAGGGAGTGCTTTGCTGACATACTGGGCAACAAAACAGGGGCTGTAGAATGGGCACCATGAAGGGCTGAGCCTTGGGCTGGGCCTTTGCCACAGCAGCACCATGTGTCACATAGAATCATAGAATAGTTTAGGTTGGAAAGGACCTTAAGATCATCTAGAATGTCTCCTCTCTGGACTCAGCTTCCACTTTAAACAGACCTTCTAGGCGCTGCAATGCTTTGAGCACAGCTTGTGAAGAGTAATATAGCATCTTCAGCTGTAATATCTTACCTTTGGCTCTCCTTCATTGTCAGAACTATCCTACTGTCACCTGTCTCAGCGCTGGGTTGCACAGTATTGAAGTATTTACAAAGCATGCACAAGAAGAGAACTAGACAAAATCTGAGCTTGCAAAAGAGAATCATAGGTTAGAGAGGAACACAAGTTTCTGGGGATGTCAGAACAATAGTGTCTGGGGGAGCACAGGCACAGGGAAGGACTTACTGTATGTTTCAGGGGTGGTGATGACCTGGGAACCTGTATGAGCAGAGCCCCGTGCCATGTGTCATGCTATTGTGTTGGCAGCATTTGCAATGCAGCCTTCTGTTTTCCCTACTGCCATAGAGTAGTTCTGGACAGAATCTTTGGGTATTTCCAGTTGTCTCCCTTTTGTCTTAAGGAACAGGCAGCATACTGATGAAGTAGGGCTGTGACTTCTTTAAGACAAAAATAATTTCAGATCCCAGCTGGAAAACACCACTCCTGTTTGTGTCATGAGGGTATAATTCAGAATCCATTGAAGAAGTTTTTCAAGTCTTTCTGACATTTGTAACAGCCCTGTGGTGGGCATGAACCAATAGACAGTTCTTTTAACCTTCTCTTTGCTTGTGTGCTTTGACTTGAAAGTGCAGGGCTGACAAGGATTGTTACTGAAAAGTTCTCCTGATCTAATAGAGTTCATTAACTGCTCAGTGGCAATGCTGGGATAAGATCAACCACTGTCAGTGACCACTGTCTCCCAGAGTCCAGGAGCATGGAGGTATGGGGCTCCATGGTCGAGCATAAGTTGTCAGAGCCACAGTTGCTCAGGCCAGGCCAGGGGCTGTGCTAGTTGACATAGGTTTAGTGAGCTTGGGTCTGCAGATGTAATTTCTCTTAGACATTCCATCAGTTTGATAGATTAGGGGCTGTCAGCCTGGCTTAAGTTGCAGTCTGTCCTAGGTATGGTCTTATTCTCTCATGGAAAAACTTGGCCCTGTAAGGATGTTTGGTTTAGGTGGAGGCCCTCAACAGGCTGGTGGTGTCTCTTTGGCTTGGAAGCCCAACCTGTGCAGAGCCTTTTTGCCAGGGGCGAGGGGTGCCCTTTGCTGAGAGCTTCACAGTTGCTGTGTAGATTCTGTGAGCAGATGATCTCTTTTACAACCAATTCTCATGTCTGCTGTTCCTGCCTCCTGCAGTATGAGTCTCTGACCTTCAGGCCATGAGTGTGAAGCCACTTGGCGATAACCATGAACTGGCATCAGAGGACAATATATATGCAGGCTATTCTCACACTGTTTCAGAGCCATGGGTTAGGTGCTGCATAAATATTTCAGTGTTTCTCAGCCTAGCAGCATCTACATTTACTTCCTTCCAACCTGCATCAAAATCTGCCACAGTAGTTCAGGTTCTACTCTTTTCACTTCTGCTCGAGTCCCAGCTTCCCTGCTAGCAGGTTCAGGGGAACACTGGTGAATTCACCCACATGCTGTGAAGGGTATGTTAAGGCCATCAAACTATGCTGTTGCATATTTACCATTTAAAGACTCTTTCTTCCAATTCTCCCAGGATGTCTTGGTGTAATTCACAGATTTCAGGGAGCTCACTTAAGCCCTGCTTGAGTTGAACTTCTTCCTGTTCATTTTCATCTCCTCCTTCAAGCACTTTCACAATAGCTTCATAGAAATTCTGTGAACAACAACACAGAAATTAGGCAAACAGACTTCAAGTCTCATTTCTGAAGTTATCATTACAATTTCTTGACTCCTAATCTATGCTTTCTAGAAACTGAAAGGTATGACAGCAAGAGTGATAGAGTGGGCTCAGTATAGCAAGAATATCACAGCGTATGTTTATACCATCCATTAGCTCATTGGCGTTTCCAGCTAAATTCCATAATGCTGTCAACCCAAGCTTGAACATTTCAGCAGACCAAGCGAACATACGATTTCACATGCAATGACTTTTGTATCTTTTTGTTGCCCTGCCTTCCCCACACCTCCGCCCGCCCCCCCCCCCCCCTTTTCTGGGTGTAATTGGTCTCATTTTTATAGTGCTTCTTAACCAGAAACGTGGTTTAAAGAAAAAAAAAGAAGAAGAGATTCTGCTATCACTTCATTGGGTCCAACAGCTTGACATGAAAAACACGTCTTGTGACTCCTATTTCCAAATCTGAATTTGAAGAGAAGAAGCGATGAATTTAAGCTATGGAACAAATAGTTTTTCCCATTAAACCTAACTTCAACATTTTTTCCTCATCTTTGAAATGGTTTTGATCATGAAGTGAATTATAGCTTAAGTGGGCACAAGCATAATTTCCTCTATATTAAAATGTAGCCAGCTCGATAGATAATAGGGCTCCTGTTGAAGAGTGCGTAGATGTTTCTGCAGCTTTGACTCAGAAGTGAGCAATAAGGCCACCATCTGAAACTGCAGTGACAATTTGTATTAGACACCAGGCATTAGCAAATCATGCCACCAACAGCCAGCAAATACTTTCTGTGCAACACAAGTGCATCCTGGTTTGTGACAAGAGCAGAAACCAGACATTCATATACAATTGCTTAGAAACAGATTCTGTGAGTGCCTTTTCCAAACCTTTTCTGCATTCCAGTAAACTATGAAGTGTACAGAGTTTGTATTGCACAAGATGAGGAAAAGAGATGTGAGAGTGAAAACTAGCAAATAATTAAAACAGGAGCTCAGTGGAGAGGCCTCATTAAGGTTTGAAAGCTTCTGATGAGCATCTAGACACAGCAGAGCTGGTGTTAAAGCCCTGGTTGCATCCTGTCAGCCCACGGCCATCACACCAGGAGCTGTTCTTCCAGCAGGTTCACACTGAGCTCTGCTTCAGCCCCAGAACTAGAATGAAGCAAAGCTTTAGTGTCTGACCAGTCTGGCCAGATCCACACTTTGAATGTATTTTTCCACAAGCTACTCTGCAAAGAGTGCATTATTATTGCAACCAATGTATTTTAAAAGATAGATTAAAACACTCTCTGTGAGTCCATAGGAGCCAATTAACCACAAGAAAAAAAATGCAGCTGCTTTAACAGTCACTGTGGTGATGCTGCTGCATGAGGTAGTAGAAATGACAGCTGGATTGTTCCACCCAGAGACCATTTCCTGGCCTCTACCCCACGGTATGTGATGTGGCCACATGTGCTGTAACAGGAAGCAGGGCTTGATAAAAACAGAACTCCTAAGGTTGCACAGCTCATTGAGAGATGCCAAGCTGCTTTCATCTGGCCCTGAACCAGGATGGGGTAGGTTGATTATCTTCCCCGTCAGGATCTAGTGATCATGAAAACTGTTGTCAAAAAGTCAGATTCTTTCTCTAAACTTTTAGGAACAATCTTACAAAGTTCTCTGGGCCATACTGGGATTTACCATGGCATTTCTCATGACTTTTCCTCCTGTCTAGTAAAGTATTATATGTGGAGTAATTAAAGAGGAGTCTGAAGGAAATTATTTCCATGAAACTTGATGATGTCACAGGTATGAACAACTCAACAGAGTATGACCCACTGGGGATCCATATCTTACATTAGATGGTCCACTTCAGTTTAATTAAGTCAAGGTAGCTGTATTGATTTCAGTGGTCTTGGAGTCTGGTTGGTATGACTGTGATTATGTTGAAAGGTTCTATCAGGAGCAGGAGAGGCTCTGGGCAAAGATCTTCAACATTTCTCTCATCTCACCAGAAGGAACTGACTCCAGGTAAGAGCAGTTTTTACTCTCCTTAGATTCAGTCCTGGCTTTTCTGTTGTAATACTGTCAACATCAATATAAACAGTGGCTCACTGTGACCCAGAATGACTGGAATATCTGATAGATACTAGCCAAAGGAAAGTCACACATGCCCTGTGGGTTTTCAGCAATAATGAGAGAGGAAGCTTTTTTTTTTTGCTGAAAGCCACTAGAACTAGGTTAAAAAAAAAAAAAAAAAAAAAAAAAGATCATGGTGGCAAGTTTGGTTTTGAATAGCTATAAACTGGATAAAACAAGATCATAAACATTTCTGAAAGCATATTGTGTTTCCTAATCATCTGGGTCTTATTTCCATTTGTCCTGTCCCAGTAGCATAAATGAACCCAATGTTGTGCTATTTCAGCTCCCATTTTCTTCTGATGTGTGAGTGAGCCTATCCAGGTACCTGCTTCAGCCAGTGTATACTCCAGAGGCTTTCCACCCAAGTAAGCCAGTCAATCCATCTTCTGGATGCTTTTCCTAAGTCAAAGGAATCTGCAACCTTTCAAACTCCTCAGTTATCACAATTAGTCAAGACTGGGGAAAGGGAAAGAATCCAAAGGGGGCTTCCAGCTTATTGTGCCTGGAGAAGCGAATAGGTATGTTAAGTTCACTGCTGGTGTGCTCAGGAAACCTATTATGTTACAGAAATGTAATCTTTTCCAAACGAACATGGAACAGCTCTGGATCTGTCCACATTCCACCATAGCTGAGCAACAAGATTAACACTCCTTTCCCACAGCATCTCAGTGAACTGAATTAGTCATTACTTTCCTGTGCCTTTCATTTAATTAATTCTCAGAAAAATGATTTAATTCCACTTGCCTAGATAGCCAGCTTTCTAATGATTACCAACACCCTGCAGCATGACAGGAATCGTTATAAATGTCCATTAAGAAAAATAAGAATGGTGTCACTATTGAAAATGCTGAGTGCCTGGGAAGCCATAAATCAAATGCAACGTGCTTTTGCAATCTCATTAACTGTAATTAGTCGTGGTACCTGAAGGTCTCCAAGTCTGTCACCCAAGCCACACACCCAAACACAGAAGGTACCAAACACTGGGTCTGTATCATTCCCTGCTAGGTCAAAACTTGTTTAGAACAGCAGCATGAATTGAAGCTGTTCAGTTCAAGGCTCTGGCATGATGGTCACAGCTCTCAGCCTCATCCAAGGGTGTATGAGCCTGTGACCTGACTCTTGTTCCATCTACACCTGCACCAGTCTACATATACCAGTTTGTGTGTGCACGTGAAAGCATAACTCAGGCCGCTGAGTGACACAGAAGGTTTGAAATTGTGGCATAAAAGTGCATTTTTGAAGCATAAAACTTTTCATCGCATTTTAAACACCCATAAATAAGCACTTTACGGGCATCCAATGGCCAAATCCCCAACAATCCTGAGATTCAACATCTGTGTGAAATTTGATATTCTAGTACAAAGGCAAAGGGGTAATTAATGGGACAAAGTTAGTCCTGGGTTTTGCTTCCCAGATGTTATGAGCAGATACAGAAACAGTGAGGTTGTATATTAAATCTCTCCAGTAATAGGGCTGAATATGCTTTGCCCTGCTGCCAGTTAGCCTTTATTAGCCTAAAAACACTTAACCTTGCAGGACACTAGTGAAAAGAGTGAAAACTAATCTCTTGTCAGCTAAATCGCTGCATCAGGCATGTGGTTGACCCAGGAGAAAAGAAATGCCTATATCTATACGCCTATATATATGTACATGCACACACATAAAGGGCACGTGCAGAGCAGATGCATTAGTGGAAAATTATGGCCATTTTCTTGCCTCAGTCCCCGGGTGGGGATGTTAGCACCTCTTCATCTGCAGACATCAGGTCTGTACACACCATCTACCTTGCACACACAACTCCCCTTTGGCATCTGTACTTCCATACCTTTCAGTAAATAATGAAATCTAAGTCCAAAAACCATTTTGCATGTATATCTAGAATTGTAATTGCTTCCTGAGTCACACTGGCATTTCAATGAACTGGTAATGTTGTGAAACAAGCATATTTGAGCCTCTGTGAGTGGGCCAGGGAGGACAACAGGGAAACTTACTGCAGTTCAAACTTTATTCAACTGAGATCTCCACTGGTCATTTAAAATGGTGCAGGCTTTAACTTTCACTTCTAAAATGAAGGTGGATTCAACAGATACTGCATATTGCAAGGATCCAGGGCTCTTTTGGACATCTAGGCATTACACCTGAGGGGATGATGAACAGTTCAAAGGGCAAGAAGAGAGTTTCCATCTTAAAGCTGACTGCAGGAATGAGGTGCTGTAGAGTACACTATGAGCCAAGTCTGACTCATGGGTGGTTCTTCAGGTATCTTCATTAGGGCCAGCAGCCTCTCTCCTGATAGAGAAAGTCAGTGGCACCCCTGAATTAGAAAGTGGCACATCTCATGTTGCAGTGAGCGACCTCTGATCTGTACTGAGCAGTGATCTTCCCAAATCTCTCATTGCTGAGCTCAGCAGAAAGGATGCCAGCTGAACAGCAGAAAATACTACCGCAGCAGACACAATTAGTCTTTTATCCTGCCGTTGCAGGGCTCAATATGGATCAGGATTCCTGATCTCAACACACACTCACAGGCAGACAAATACACAGATTTATCCAAAACACTGCAAATGAGTTTTAGAACTTGCAAGGTATGGAGTATGCATTGTAAATATTGTATCAGTGGGGCCTGATACAGGGAATTGTCCTGATGCCTAAAAGGTGCTAGGGTGTCTTCCTTCTCCTCTTAAGAGATATACAGATTATCTGAAGGCTATTTTGGCTCAGCATTCCCACTGCAGAAACTGCTTGGCCAATACAGAGCTATTTTCCCACTGCTGACGGAGACAACAATGAATAAATAAGATAGGACAAAACCTTACCTACTGTAAGTGAGGGCAGGCTATTCTCTTGTAGCAGCGTGTCTTTAGGCTTTGATAAGAGCTTCAGAGGGTCTAACAGCCAGCTACCCTTTATTTAGCCAGTGTGCTCCAATCACTAAAGCATTTCATTAGGAAAGTAATGACTTAATTGGTCCAGCAGAAATTTGAACATCATCCAAGAAATTCAAAGTGGTAAAAAAGGCTCAGGCAATCATTCCCTGCAAGTGTAAATAAACCAAAAGATGGAGTTCTGTTTTATCTAATGTATAATAGTGACTCCTAAATTAGATGTTTATCTTTTGTTCTTGAGGATGTAATGCCCACAAGATTTGTGAAAGTATAGAGTTTAACCAGCGAGCCTGACTTCATGGTAATCTGCATTTAGATACCTTTGGGTTAGGGACTTGAGCACTAAGATGATTTGTTCTCTTTATTTCCTAAGATATATTTTTCAGTCCAGCGCAAGGTTGGACCCCAAGCTGCTCCAAAGGCTGGGGAACCAGCACATGTTATGTCTATTCATGTCATAGTCTTATCTGTATCTTCAAATGCTGAGGAAGAATAAATCTGGGTCTTGGTGTTTCTAAGAATTGTGGCCCATTGTTATGAGGAAAATGCAAACCAGGAAAGAGGATCAACTTTCTTTGAACATGGAGGTATTGGAGCTGGTGGCTTTTTCAGTGCAGAACTATCCTTTTAGGTACCTTAATTCACTAAATGTCTTGAAGTGAAGTAAAAATTATTTCAAAGGGGTTTATGTGCAAAAAATTGTGATTTTATGCACAAAAGCCAAAGACACAATAAATGCGATCACAGTACACTATCAAGCAAATGACTGATCCTGTACAGACTGGGATCCTGAGGCAGTCAGAGTCACTCACACCAGTTTGATTTGTGTACTTCTAGTGAAGTCATTTAAACCAGAACGGCTGAAGGGAAGCAAATACACCTAACTCTTGGTTCTCAGAGGTGATGTGTGAAACATTAGGCTGAGAAAGCAACTTGCAGCCTTTTTGTTTAGGAGCAGGCACTAAGAAAGAGATGACAAGTGCAGCCTGTATTACTGCGGAAGAAGAATGGGAGAAAAGAATGACAAAGTTTGAGGATTAAATGATCCTGAAGAAAATGCAAAGGCTAATCGATTTTGGAAAACTAAATAGTGAGCACCAAAACATCAGGCACTTGAACTGCAAGGCCCTGACAGTCCCATCTGTTCAGTCCAGAATTAGTCCTAAACTCCCTGCTCCAGAGACTCATGTTACCTCTGAATAAGGCAAATAACAGCTAACCCTTTAGATTATTATCACTACTACCACACCAACTGATACTGGGTTTGTGAGCTAACACAATGTTTCCACTCTTTCAGTTCAATAGCAGAGTGGGTGTATAGAAATGTCATCTTTCTGGCAATCAGTCAATTTATTAAAGTCTCCACTGAAAGAGCAAACAGATTCTGTTACATCGAATGAACAGCAGCTCCAGCCAAGCCTGGAATTAAATGGGAAACTGCTTTTGCTGCAGGCTTAAGAAAAGCCTTTGATTTTAATTTTTGAAGGCAGTGGTGTAGTCCTGTGCCTTTCTTACCAGCATGTAGGTTTATGAAAGATGAGACTTAAGACTTGAATATGAACATCTAGAAACTGTTCTCTTCAGAAACTTGGTAATGAGAAAGAGAAAGAAATGTTTGCTTGAGTTGCGACATGCTGTCAAGGAAGCCTTTGGTCCTAATTGGCCATGAATGGAGTGTTGTACCTTGAGGGCAGTTTGATGACTCTGTGGTCACTGTGGCTGCTTGTGACATCTGCTAGTGGGACCTGTGTTAACAGCTGGTACACAGCGAAGAATTTTTTTTGCTGATGTGACTATTCCTAAGGCTATTCAAGTATGCAAAAAGGAACAATTGATTTGTTGCAACTTTTTGCACTATGATAGTATTGAAAAGCTTCAGCTAGGCAGTAATACTCCTGTAGTCTGAAGGACTTGGACGTAAAATTGATAATGGTTTCTCTAGATTTCTGGAGTAATGTACTGGGCAATAGGCGAATATAAAGGTCCAACAGCAGCTGAGGTGGAAAAAGTAACAGTGTGTGACTGTGGCTTTCTTCACAGACATGAACCCTCCAATCCTTTTGCCATAAAGATTTTTGATCTCTTCTAAACTAAGGAGTGTCTGAACTAGCAGTAGTGAAAACAGACTGGCTGTTCCTCTTTCCTCTCAGTCTCCAACCCAGGTGTGATTCATACTTCCTCACCACTTCGAAAGCCAGCTCATGGTAACAATTAAATGTTATTTGAGAGAATTGCTTATTGAGTAAGTAAAAAAAACCCTCCATGAACCCTAAAGGAGTACGTGCTGGGGCAAGAAGGATACTTCTCCACTGGAGAAGAAAATCAGCAATCAAAATAATGCACCCAAAATTTCATCTTCAAAATGATGCAGATCTTTCTGATTTTTCTAACTTGAGACAATGAGAACTGGGTCAGGGAAAGTGAAGAGTGTGCAGTTACAGTGATTCTGACATTTCACAACTTAGAAGTGGCTTAACTATGCAAACCAATGCATTCACTTCAAGGGTTTACTTTAGCTCCATCTCTTATTTTAATTTGAAATTCTAACTCCTCTTTTTGTGCTTTGACTTTTGTAATTAATGAAATCATGAGCATATGCAAAACATTCATATGATCCCTCTATTCCAGTGGGATGGGCAGGATGGGAAAAAAATCCCAACAAAATAGGATTCAGTGAAAAAATCTGTTACAGGACTGAAGCATATATAAAATCCAAACAAATGCTTCCAAATAAAATTGATGACTGACAGAAATAGAAGAACTTGTCCAGTTATAGGAGTGTTATTACTGGCATCTTTTCTCTGAAAAATTAATCAGCTGATGCAACCCTAATGATTAAGCATGATTAAAACAGACCAAATTTCCCTCACACCTCAACACTTTAATTCCAAGGCTGGCAGGCCATGCTCCAGGTAATGACACTTATTTTCTGTAGTAAACACATTCCTGCTCAGAGTGTCTGAGTTCCCCAATAGGAGAGCAGGGAGCAGTTGCATTTTTGAATCAAGCCAGGAAAAAACTCTATGTTTTCATTCCCTGGTAGCTTGAGCCAACTCTGGAGCACTGAGGCAGATAAATTTAGCAGTCAAGCAGAGGTTTTCCCTGACTAATCTATGAAGATTCCTTTTATTAGGGATTACCAACAGTTTGGAGTCCATCCAGCTGGAGTCCAACACTTGTATCCGTAAGTGTTTTAAAATGAGAAAACTTTAGCACAGATATAAACCAGAGCCCCTGTCCCATGTTCAAGTTGTCAACTTGGAAAAGAGCGCCAAAATGACATTTCCTGTTCCTTTCAAATGTTTTCTTTCCTAGTGGCAGAAAATAGAATTATTGTACAAATTGATAAATTACTCATTTACATATGTAGCCTCAGAGCCAAATTTGCCACACAGGGTTTTACCAGAGGAAAGAGGAAATGGCAGAGTAAGTCCTGAAGCATCCCTTTCCTGGCCCAGCAACAGCATAGGCAAGGCAGCCTGAGAGTTCCATGCTAACAGCAGCCAGGAGGGTGTGCAGCCAGATTTGGATATATATTGAGGATTTTCAGGCCACGTTAGTGAGCCGGTTTTACCTCTTAAAGGTATATGAGAAATGCTAGGATATATTGCAAAGGAGAGGCCTTTCCTAGAACACCTCCACTAAATTCAGTCCACTGTACACACACTCTAGTTCAGCCCTGAATTTACACACTGTCCATACTGTACCAAAGTCCAAATGCACTTGGAAATGGAAAATTAAATACAGTAAGCATATTTTAATCAGATGCATCTAATGAAGATGCAGACTGGCTAATACTGTCTGTGTATGGTAGTTTCCTGCGTGTGTATTTCTCTTCTGTTTTGATTCAGAAGCTGTCAGATGGTTTTTTCCTTGTGTTTTTTTTGCCTCAATGATACTTTTGGAAATCCAAAAGGACTTTGCCCAGGGGACAGTGAATAGTTACAACTATGTCTTTGCTGATGTCATGTACAGTAGTGTGAAATAATGCAATACATTACTTTCCTCCCCATCGGCATTCCTGCCTACTGTTAGGGTTTGGAGTGCCCTCCCCTCCAAAGAATAACCAGGGGGTAGTTTTTGCCTTCTCAGGGAATTTCTTTCCAAGCATCAGTGTGCACGCTTTGTGTGGTGCATGTTATTCCCTACTGCTTACAGCTAACAGCCGAGAAACATAATGAGAGCAAGACAACCTAAGCTGTGTACAGCCTCCGGGAAGCAGTGGCAGTTCTGTTAAAGGCACACAAAGTCTTCTGGGACAAAGCCACCAGTAGGTTTATGCCATGCAAGAGATCTCTGACAGGAGCTACAAGTGATTCTTGGTGTGTGTTCCTGTAGGAGTTTCTGACAGCAGTCTGTATTTTGCCCATGGTGACCACTTGTGTCAGAATGAGGATATCCAGGCCACACTTGATGTTACTGACATTGCATTATCAGAAAAAAGAAGCTTAAAGGAAGCAGACTGAATCAATTCAAACCAAATCCCCATGCTTCATAGCTCTGCTCCTGTCTTTCTGAACACAGTGGGCTCATCCCGGTTTATCACCATCTCCTCTGCGCTAGGCTTATTCTGCACCTTACCTGAGTCTCAAGAGCCCCAGCAAGCACTGCTGGCCAACACTCTTCTGTGAATGATAAACACTAGATTTGAGGATCTGTAGCAAGAGCAGATTTATTCCTTTGCAATGGTTCGCATTAAGACATTCCTCCTCAAACTCATCTTAGCCCCTTCAATGCTTTTATGACTTCTAAATTGCAGCTAATGAGAAGGGCAATTAGGTTTCAGTGATTAAAATTGTTTCCTTACCATACATAACAGCTGGAGCATCTCCACATATCTGGGGAAAGAGACAAACCTTTATTAATCACTGTCAAACCACTGGTGAAGGGTGGATTGCATAGCTTAGGCTTTAGGAGAACAACAGGTAGGTTTGCAACAGTTCACTCACGCTTTTTCGGAAGACATCAGCTCCTGGGCAATGAGGTGAACTCTGGACTGGCCTTCTTTCTGTCAACAGCAAAACCCAGACACAGTTAGAGGTGTTTCATTCCAAGAAGCAAAGCAGTGTTAGAGAGCAATTTGAACTGACATATTCCTTCAGTAAAAATAGCAACCAGGCTTTTATTCTTCATTGTTCACTCTCCGGCATCCTGGAGTCCTTTCCATGACAGGATGTTTCTGCAATTCAAATTCTAGAAATATAGCATGATATACCAGCTGCTCAGGTAGGCATTAAGTTTGAAAAACATGTTCTTATTGAAGAGGGAGAGAAATTTGCTGATGATTTTTACAGGTCCAGAATTTGTCAGAGGCAGAAAATGCTTATCTTTGAAGAGATTAGCTTCATAGCTGTTGAGGCTCATACCATGTGTTCAGTACACTTAGCTACATGGAAAAGGGAGTTCTTGGTCATATTCCAAACTGTTCTCACTGTTGTGAGATCTGTGGAAGCATATGGCACCAAGGGCTTTATTACATGCTACACAAAATGTCTAAGCTAAATGGCCATAGATATTTCCAGAAAGCAAGGAGTTCTGTGCTCCAGCAGACTATACTTTGAAATCACAGCAGCATCTGCTTCATTGGTAGGCATCTTGGAAGACACAGAACACTGTGACAGAAGCAAAGTGTAGGGCTCTGAGGTGCAAGCACCTAATTAGAGTATTTTGCTCCTATTTCATGACCCAACCTTATGCTAAGAAATGACCAAAGCATGGAAATATTTATTGAAAGAATCTACTGGGAAAAGTTTGACTTATTTAGCAGTTTTGAAGTAAGGAACTAAAAGAGTGGTCTAGTAGTAGTAAAGAAATGCAGCCCTCAAGTGACCTGAAGTGGACTCAGGAGAGATGAGCTCAGCAGCTAAAGTGAGCGACGTTTGCCAGACCAGGTATGCTGGAAAACTATTGCCTACAGATCCTGCTTCCAAAAGCCTAATCAGGAGAGACTGGGACTTGCTGAGGTATGATGCAGTCCCTGAAGTCAGGTGGGAAGTCTGTGGTTATATTTCTTCCACAAATTCTGCATAAGGGGGCTGGAGGGCTCAGAGAACATGAAGCTTGATAGGAACCCCTCATAATAAATATCAATAGGACCCCAGCCCCAAATTTACATAGCAGATCTGAGCAATAAAATATGTCTAAGCCAGTTCAAGCTGAATGCATTATAGACTTTTTACTCTCTGTCCCCCCTTCTCTTTAGCATTCCCTGGGGATGCAGGTGTTGTGGCATGCAATATAAGTAAGTATCTGAGTCACTTAAAGTCCCATTCCATATCATCCTGGTGAATACCTTTTGTATCTACAGAGGGACCAACTTCTGGATTTGGGGATTTTTTTTTTTTCCCCTTTTGAAGTTCATGGTTCATTCTGCCTGCAATAAACTGCAAAAAAGTGTAGGAAAGCAGGAAACACTTCCTGAAGTGCTGGAAGCTGAAATGCAGTCATATGTATACTTGGAGTGTAAAAAATCCAGTAGCAAGGTCAGTTGAGACATAAAGCAATTTCATTGCCCAAATCCATAAATTAAGAGGAATATGTGATAGAAGATAAGTTACATTTTAAAGATTCTCCCAGTTTCAGTAACTTCAGGTATTCATACAAAAGTGAGGAACTGAAGCACCAACAGGTAGATTGCTCACTGCTTATTTCAGGTGAACTAGGGACCAGTCAAAGCATGTTGCAAATAGATGTCAGTACTGACTGCACACATGGGCAAAAGAAGGGTCCCTGTTTCTGTGAGGAGGCTGAAGATCCCTAGTTGCTTTGTGAGTTTTCATGCTGGGGGTGATGGACCCCCAAGGAGGATTACAATCCAATCAGTAGAGAATCAAGTGAAAAAGTTCTTGAGCACCAATAATGATGAGCTAAATCAGTGAGGCTTCACATATAGAAAACAAAGCAGGGTCACAGTGACTTTTCTCTCATCTTTAGTCTATTTTTTCCGTACTTTTACAGGGAGGCAAATGAAGATTGCAAGTGTCAAACAAAATACAGAGAATGAATTATTTATCAGCCTCACATGTCCAATCTGCCTTTCCTTTGGCACCTGGAGTCTGAGGGTATGTTCTTTAGTGCTTTGCATCTGATAGCTGATGGGTGCCAAAAAGCACGCTTTGAGTCCCTTACTTTTGGAGAACAGCACTACAGTTCAATAGAATGCGCTAGAAAGATGTTTTCCTTAGTTTCATTTTCTTTCTAGGAGCAAATACTGGATTGCCCCCTTCCCCCTGGTTCCACTTGTGAGCACCTCTTGAACATGGTAATCATGTGCTTCTCCTGGTTGTCCCAGCTGCTGCAGAACACACTAGAGGCACAAATTTCTATTCTCTCCCATTTCCTCTATGCAGGCAAAGCAGATCAGATGAAAATGAAAGAGGGTGTGTTTCTTTTGGGGTCACCTGGCCCAATGCTGGCGCCCAACTGGTCCTCTCTGGACAAGCAGCGCCAGGAAGCAGAGAGCATTTCCCCAGGAAGCCAGGCCTATTTTCCCCTTGCATACACACATTGTCACACTCTGCAATTCCTCCTGTGATTAGCATGGCTTAGCCAAGAGCCAAAACACAGGGACCCCAGTGTCACAGGGCCTATCTAGGGCGAGCTTGAGACAGTGTCTCTAGGCGTTGCCTGTCTTGTGTTACTTAATTGCTGTTTGTTTAACCAGGAAATGAACTCTGAGATTGACGACAGTGTCCGGAGACAGACTTCTGGGAATAGGGGATAGAGGGGGTGCCAGGCCCTCAAGCACCAGGTTTCTGAAATAAAGTCCAAGTGATTACTGTAAGACTGCCAAGCTTTTCAGTAACCTTGCTCTCTGCAGCCCGTGCTCAGCCCTGCAGCACAGTCCCTTCCCAGCTCCCATTTCAGAAAGCTGCACTCCAGACCTCACAGCATGCCTCTGCTTAGCAGATGGAGGCCATGCAGCCACGTGGGGACCCTTTGTGTTCAGCTTCACTGAGTCTCCTCCTCCCATAGCCTTATCACCCCACCCTTCCCAAAACCAAATGCTTAATATAATGCTTGCAATATACAATATGAAATCGCATTGTATAACTGAAGTATCTCCCCCTTCTCTCCACTCTGAAAAACATGGTGGTACCAGCAAGGCTGCAAACACAAAGCACTTTAACCAGGTTAGGAGCTTGCTACAGCTCAGGTTATACTGTGCAATCATCTCTCTGTTGACTGACAAAACTAAGCCCTGAAGCCTTCCTTCAAATGGACACCAAGTTTACTGATGGAAAACTGAGACCTGAAGATGACTTGTGACGTGCTCATAATTTCTCCTTCTCCAACAGCTCGTGATTCCCAGTGTTTAATGAAGAATATCACCATCAGAAAGATTTTGTTTAGGACAATAAAGACTAAAAAGCCTGCAGCTGCTTACAGAGCATGTGTATGAGCACAGCTGGAGTACTAGTCTTAAGAAGTTCAAACAGAGAAACTTTAGGTTTCATGTCCCTTTTGTGCCTTCTAATAGAACAAACGTTTGGAGTGAGAAGAAGTAGTGAGCAGTGGAGAAAGATGGCTAATTGCTCATGCTGAGTGTGCTAATGTGGCAATGAACTAGTGCAGGATTCCCTCTCTAGTGGTGATCCCATTAATGTAGGGATGACATCACCATACTGAGTCATCCATATACTCTGGTTTTGTTCTGAGCAATGCCAAGGCATCTGATATGGGCCCTACCAGGCCATGCTTTGATTACATGGTACTTTGGTGATGGTGCCAGACACTCCCCTCTGAGCCCAGCTGTTAGCAGGACATGGTTTAGAACCAGACTGGTTCCTGATCCAGCTTTAAAAACAGTGAGCCTGGCCCATATCTGTCTGCATGGGCCTGGAACAGAGTTTGTATGGACTAACAACAGCACAAGTAGGTGACAGAACACTTCAATAAACTGGAGCATTAGTACTGCGTAAGCCACTCATCTGGAGCACTTAGTAACTTTTCAGAACCAGGGTAACTAATCAAGGCAGCAGCTCCATTCTTGTGTATGCCACTCTCTTGCCATATTGACATGGACAAACTGCATCTCCCCAAGCCTTTTCCTATGTGTGTGTCTTCACAAATTCCTCAGGGTAGACGCATTGTAGCTGAATGGTACCCAGCACAAGAGCACTACTGTCATAGGGGCTACAGAGGCTTCCAAGCTTCAGCTCCTGAACTGAGTGACTTCATAATGCCCTTTTTGTAATTATTATGAACGATGTAGAAACTCACAGTGATGTCACAGCAGTGCCAGCAGCAAACTGAGGCATTACAAGAACAAGCGACTTTTTCAGGCTGGCTCTGTGTATCAGCGAGAGAAGGAAAAGCTGTCCACATCTTCTGTCTCCCCAGCTGTGTAAATTAAGAGCTTTCTCTTGAAAGACATTTGAATCAGGTGCTTCCTCAAGGCATGCAAATCTGTCACTCCCAACTCCAGCACATTTCTTTTCTCCGTATGTGTGTGTGTGTGTATTTTAATATGTGAAGGTTAAAGGTTTGCAAAACAGAATGATTAATGGAGTCTGGAAACTGAGCCCACCCACTGGAAATGGATAAGGAGCAGAAAAGGCAGCTGACGTACTGCTGCAATGAGTCAGTAGCTGCCCTGCTTGTGCTGAGATTTTTTGGGGATAGCTTTCATGTTCCCTGTTCCATGCACAGGTCCTCTCCATCTGCTATACTGGGTTGCTGCCCCCCTTTTTGTCCACTGCCTGTTAGTTTAATGCCTGGGAGAAGGGTGAAGCATCCCACCTCCCATGCTGGCTTCTTACAAGAGCAACATTAGGGATCCTTTCTGCATGAAGCTCCCCTTCATGCCCTGCCTCTCAGCACAGCATCATGTGCATTCCAGATACTATCATCTCAGTGAATCCCTTGAAAGGATTGATTTTCCCACAGTGAACCTAAAGCTAACACTTAGCTTTCTGCCTTGCCTGCAAGTTTGATCTCTAATCTGCATCAGATAGTTTTTGATCTTCTCTGGATCCAGCATAAAATTCACTCATCCCTGCTGGGTGCTTCTCTTCTGCTAGTTGGAGGGTTCAGTGTGATAAAGGAATTGCCTTGGGGCTGCCTTCAGTTTTGTAACAATTGGAGATTGTGGCAGGTTAGTGACAAAAGGGATCAACTGGCAAGGAGTCCTAAAATGTATCTACAAGAAAAGAACTGTCTGAAGACTCTCGCTTGAAGATTCTGACACTAAAGTGAGAGGCACAAGATATGGAGGGTAGCTGTTGATCCAGCATATTCCTCAAACTACGGAGGCAATCCAGAAACTCAGGTCATAACCAGCAATAGCTGAAACCTACCAGCATGTGTTGATTTTAGTCCATTTAAAACCATGGAGATGAGCTTCTCAAAAGTAGACTTTCAAGATTATATTGTCTACTTCTGACCTTCTTTTTAAAACTGGAAATTCTGCTACAAAAACTAAGTTCTGCCAAAAGAAACTCAGTTTGAGGTTGGTGTCTAGTCAATTCTGAGCTATAAAGCTAATTTCCCCTTTAATTCCTTTAATGCTCATTAGCTGGGTGGGTCCACGATGGATTTATCTGGTTTAGCAGTACAAAGCAATCACAAAGTTCAGGTTTGAATCCAGCTCAAAGATGAAAGGAAAAATCTGGGGCTCTACATCCTGGACTTTGAGCATTTGTCTAGTGAGTGAAGGCTGAGAGCTTGGAGAAAACGTCCTTGGTTTATTTAATACAAGGTTTTTGTTTCTAAATGGAATCCCTAATTCTGTTTTTTGTGGTTGTTGGGGTTTTGTGTGTGTGTGTTGGGGTTTTTTGTTTCATTTTTTTGTTGTTTGTTTGTTTGTTTTCCTGTCTGCAAGCAGCTCAGATACCATCAGATAACCTTGAGAGCCCAGTGCAGAAAATCCATGGGTCACCTTCTGATCACCTGGGAAGGATTTAATTAAATGAACATATATAAAAGACACATGAATGAGAAATGGCTCAGGAGCTCTTCTCAATTAGCTTAGCAGGAGTTAAAAAAAGAGTGAACCTCCATCAGTAGTGTAAAAAGCATTGCTTTTTATAGTATAACCAAGTAGGATCACAGAGGTTAAGAAAACCTACAGCGTTCCCTGCATCTGAGTTCTCTAGGCTATCATATGCTAGCAGGCTGAAGAGAAGGAAATAAAGTACTTATTTAACCAGAGAGAATGAATTTTCACTGTTAGTCTTATACTGGAGAACCAAAAGCACCAGGCGACTTCTGATGACAAATGCCCAGCTTCTTCGAGGCTGAAGCACACCCAGTGCAATAAGGGCAGAAACACAAACCCACCTCCTGGTTTACATTTTATACCTGCTCCATTCCAAATAGGGTTTCAGCAATAAAAATTCCTGGGATGCAGTAGAAATGAAAGCCCATCTTTGATATTTAAAATAATGCCTATAATGTAAAAAACACCTCAACATATATTGTTGACTCTGATTTGTTCACAGAACAGGAGTTCCAGCAGGCCCTGACAATCTCTCCACACCCATATGAATCTGGTCCCCACAGGGCAGGGATTCAAAGGAGACGAGCTGTTGAAACAATACCAGGAAATGTACGTACAAAGCTATTTTTTAAATTATATTCACATATTAAAATGGGCCTTAAAAAGAAGCATCAGAGGATTTCTGCTACAAGCTGCAAGCCTTGTGATTCTCCAGCAAATATGCTAGAAGAAAGCAGCTGTGAAAAAACAAAGCATGCTGGAGTTCATGGGATTCATGTTATTCACTGATGACAGCAAAAGGCAGCAGGTAGAATCCAGCTTAATGCAAACGAAAATCATATATCTGAACATAGTGAAGAGTTGTTATCATCTAGGCTGTTTCATGCCCTTATTTAAATTAAGTATCTATTATTTAAACCAAACTAAATGGAAACTAAGTTTCTATTAAATTAGAAATTAAACCCATAAACCCCAGAAGATTCTGGGTTTTTTGTGGATGTTTGTGTCTTGATAAAATCCAAATTCATCTCTTAGTAGTCCAGCCTTCAACAGTTGTTTTAACAAGATTATTCATTTCAAAATCCATGGTACTATTTTTGGCATCCAGACCAACATGCCTCTCAGTTCTCCCCAAGTGACAGTGCTTCTGAACTCTTCCATGTTGTACTGCCATTCTGTGTTCTCCTGGGGATTTTGCTGCAAGGGATACATCACTTCATCAGGAAACTGGACAAGTTATTTGTGTTTTGTCATTTTAGAGATAGGTTTTGACAGGGCAGCTGATGTTCCCTTGGAACCTGAAAGATTTGCATGGGAAGACAATAAAAGAAGGCAGGAGCAGTAGGGTAAGAAAACCACTGTGGGATGCATGGCACCTTGGGAGATTCTTGTGTCACTCTCCTGTGGCTGGCATGAGTGAAAGATAACCGTTAAATCTATCGCACCCTTCACGTCAGAACCCTGCATTGAAAGTTTTCCCCCTTTGTCTGTCCAAAGTGATGTTTATCCTAGTGAAGCTACAAGAAAAAAGATGCACAAAGGTGTCTCAGTGCCATTTCTCATCTCTAGATCTCTTCCTGGTTCCACATACAAGTACAGATCCCTGACTTGGCTTACTAAGCAAATGGCTTATGCATAGAACCAAAGAATCCAAGACTGGTTTGTATTGGAAGGGACCTTAAAGCTCCTCCAGTTCCAACCCCTGCCATGGGCAGGGACACCTTCCACTAGAGCAGATTGCTCCAGGCCCCGTCCAACCTGGCCTTGAGCACTGCAGGGATGGGGCAGCCACAGCTTCTCTGGGCACCCTGTGCCAGCGCCTCAGC
>JASSUY010035830.1:0-16526 GCA_032466535.1 Forpus xanthops
TCTGAGGAAGAAATTCTTTACTGTAAGGGTGGTGAGGCACTGGAATGAGTTCTGAGGAAAGTTGTGAATGCTCCATCACTGGCGGTGTTCAAGGCCAGGTTGGACATAGTCTTGGGTGGCATGGTTTAGTGGGAGGTGTCCCTGCCCCTGGCAGGGGAGTTGGAATTAGATGATCTTAAGATCCTTTCCAACCCTAACTAGTCTATGATTCTATCCTGAACAATGGAAACATACAGCTTAAAGAAATCACTTAAGTGATTATGAAGCCTTTAGATATCTAAAGTATTTCCTATCACATTATATACATCTGAGGCATAAACACAATTTGATTATCCAGTTAAATACATTAAAAATCAGAAGCAAACCAAACACAGCATACTGTTCAACATTTCAAAACAATTATTCTATTCAGTCGGCGCTTTAAAAACAAACCTATTCCAGAACAGCTGGAAGCCTGCAAGTGACATTTATAACAATCGCAAGCAGTAGTTAACATAATGTAGTGAAAGAAAAGATTGACTCTTTGGTCTTTTTGTCCACATATTTTACTTTTCAATTTATATTTGCTTTATAATTTTTCATGTAATATTTTGCTGATTCTTTTGTCTCCCCTGAACAGTTCTAATTAACAGTTCTACTGGCACCTGTCAGTAGAATTCCTTCTAACATGTTTTAACATGCCTGAAGTCTGGTCCAGCATGCTTTCATACCAGTAAGTGTATTTACTTGTTTGTTTGTTTGTTTCAAAATCAGATACAAACCTGCAAAAGCAGGTTTCTCTGCCAAAAGGAATTGTGTCAGGTATGTTTGTATAGCAGTGCTCACAGATAATTAGCTACTTCTAAATATACCTGTAAGTAAAGAAGCATTTCTGTAGTTTAATCGTGACAAGTGACCTCTCATGCTTTGTGTCATTCAGGGCAGATGTCAGTAAAAGGCAAGGTAACACACACAAAATGATACTCCACAATGACTCGTGCCTGAAGAAAAAGAAAAGCATCTGGGAGCAGAATGTAAATGCTGGGTTTGAAAGGCTCTAGCCTTTTTTTGTCATCTTGGTGAAGATGAATCTGCAGACTGGCTAGAACTAAAGCAAATCAGTTCAGACCGAGATGCCCAAACTCAAAAATGACCCACTGAACTGTATTTATTGTGCTTATACACCTATACTTACTTATTTTAATGACCAGACAGCAGCTATAAAGCCAGACGAATGAATGAAAATCACATTTACTGAAGACCAGAAGACATCATGATGTGTGGTCAGTCACCTCATGCATTTTTAGGTAACAAAATTAGTGGGTGAAGAGTTAGGAATCTAAGACATGGAGAAGATTGAAACTACTTTGCTGCACAGAAATAACTCCAAAGCCAAGTCTGTGGCCAGATTCATTAATTGCAGAACCAGCCTTGGAAATGTTTTGCCAGGTCTGGGAAACCTGAGGTAATACTATATGCCTTACAATACACCTCAGGTTACATGTGTCTGCCATGTGGGTAAGCTCTAGACGTCATCCATCTCATCTGCTGTTACCAGGGCTTTTATGCAACTGACATCAGATGGTCATAAGTGCCAGGATTTGTCCTAAGGAAGCCCTGCGCTGCAACACAGACTGCTCCAAAGCTGCCTACACAAACCATGTGTGCACAAGCTATCAGGTCTTGGGGGTGCCCAGGACTTTGGGCACTCAAACCAGCTGGCTTGGCTGCCCTCCATAAGCTTTCCAATAGTGTAGCTGTATCTCCTGCTTTCAGTGTCCTTTTGGAGGTTTCAGCCATGCTCTGGTGACTGTAGAAGTGTGGGGGAACCTGGCTTTTAAATTATACTCTTCAACCTGATTCAGTAGAGCTGGGCATTGAGAATCTCCACCACTATGCCCATGCTGTCTGATCCCCAGCACCATGTAGGGGTATTCTTATTCCTCCTAGATTCACTGAGATTTCTACATGCAATTCAGCCCATCTGAGCAAGAACTGATTAGAGTTTACAGTGCTCTGTCCAC
Source organism: Forpus xanthops (assembly GCA_032466535.1). Classification (NCBI taxonomy): domain Eukaryota; kingdom Metazoa; phylum Chordata; class Aves; order Psittaciformes; family Psittacidae; genus Forpus; species Forpus xanthops. The sequence continues at coordinate 2,004 of JASSUY010035830.1, forward strand.
ATTCTGTATTCAGGCATTTTCAGAGGAAAAGGGAGGCAATGACAGCATGTTGGAGAGATCGGTAAGAAGAGGACATTTTTTAGAAACTTTTATCCTACAATCCTAATGAAATATTAAAAGACACTCTAAAGTCTTAGTGTATTCTTACTTCTTTTGTTGCCATACCAGGCCTTTTCAGTTGTGATTTCCTTGTTATACAGTTTTATAGTAGCTATAGAAATAAATTGTAATTTCTTTCCTTGCCTTTTTATTTTCAAGTAATATCAAAAATAAAAAAATAATGACAGAACTGTTTCCCCATGGATTTCATAGATGGTGCTGTTTAAATTTCCAACTTTTTTCCTCAGCTTAATAATTACGGTTAGGAACTTGTTTCTCCCCTCTTTTCATACACCTGACAAAGCAAATTATAGAAACTGCTACCAGTTCATGTTTTACTGTAGACTAAACCTTGTCTGAGATTGTTCATCCAGAACAGAGCCTCAGTTTGTGACAGCTTCTGAATCTGTGTAACCTGAGTTTTATTTCAGACAGTTTGGCCTGTAAATCTCTCAGATCTCACTGAACCATATCAAAATTGGTGTTGATATCTGTAGTACTCAGAAAATGAAGAAAAGGTCAATACCATCAATTCAGCTTCAGCTGAGGTCATACCAACATCCAGGATGATCATAAAAGATATGATGACTCATCTCCTTGAAGAAACCTGCAGAGTGGTTCATTTCTTGGTTATTACAGAAAGATGTATCTAGTCATCAAGGTCTGTTGCTGCCAAAGAAAGGAAAAGAGTTGTCTAGCTCTCAACTTTGGGAATAAAACTGCTTTAGTTCTCCATTAATAGGCATCAGTATACATGTCTGGCCACAATGCAGGTGGTGTTTTTTCAGTGATGTGATATATCTGACTGAATACAAAAGCATTATGCATTTTATCAGTAGTTGTTTTCAGAGCCAAATAGTGCTGTATACAATAAAATTAGAGAGCAGTACACAATCCCTCACCAACAGTCTATAATCTAATAGATAACATTCAGAGAGTGAACAAGTGAAAACCAAAGGAGAGTCAATGCAACTTTTGCATTTGGCACAATGCCTTGTTTTTGACTGTATCTTTCTCTAAGTAAAAGCTTCTGGGCAGACCTGCTGGCCCAGAAGTTATGACCCAGAGCATACAAAGCCCATCTTCCCAGAGAATAATCTGTATGGAAGTCACTTCCACATAATGACAAGCCTGAAAGTTGTAGGAAGGAGGGAAACCTCTGAAGGAAGTTTCACATTCTAGTAATCAAAAGAGCTGCTGTCAAAAACGTCGTGCTTCTCTGTTTCAAAGTTGCTGATGTTTACCTGGTATACCTATAGCAAAGGAACCTGCTTCAGTATGTCCCTTTATTTCATGTATCTGTGCAAATTAAAACAAAAAACATTGTTTTCTTTTTGCCTGAAATTGCAGGACAGACCAAGATGTAGGAAGAACACTAATATACACAATGCAGCGTGTAAGAGTACTAAATATTACATGAGTTCTGGCCCATAGTGAGTTAATTATATGCAAAACTTTGAAATGAAACAAAATATTTCCTACCAAAAATTTTAAACTTTATTAGGAACAAGTAAGGTGTGATCATTTGATATATTTGAATTGTGTTTTGACAACACAATAAGGCATTAGGAGCCTGGGAAGTAAAGCAAAGCAAGTAGATAAGGAAACTAGTAAACAAGCAGCTTGTACTGAGTAAATTCCACTTGATATCTGTATGATCATTTGATAGTGGTCCTGTATCACTGCCCAGCTGTCTTTTATTCACAGTCTCAAATGACTGCTCCTAAATGGCCTTTCCACTGTTTGTGATTTCTGATTATGCTGGAGAGCTTAGGGTGAGGCAGCAGGGACACGAAAGCTGGCCACAACACTGGCATTTGGGATCCCCAAAATGAACCTAATGACTTGTGATTACAGGGATATGAAAATGTTGTACTTGCTTATACAAGTGGCAAAGAGAAATCTGTTTCCTTGTAACATCCACCTGTGGGCTTTTCAAAACTGGTAAATGGTGCCTAAAATGTTTATCATCTCCTCCTTTGTTGTAGTCCAATGCTATGAAAGTCTGGCATTATTTTGAGTAGGAGTCACGAGCTGCAGCTGACAGTGAGATGTCTAAAGCAAAGCTAATTAGCTTGTGGTAATCAGCTGGGCAGGTGGAATGATTCATCCACCGGAGGTGGCAGTGACTCAGTCCTGCCAAAGCAGCCTAAACAGACAGTTTACTCTAGCAACTTAGCAATTAGTCAGCCAAAGCGGGTGAGATGAATCTAACCTCTGCGCATAAAAATATTCCTATCTACTATGAAGCTATTCTTAGTCACAGTGTCTTACAATGATAGTACCTTTCACTGAAGTAGGTGCAAGAGTGGTTCAAAGCTGCACCAGGTGAGGTTTGGGCTGGGCATTGCAAAGCATTTCTTTACTGAGAGAGTAGTTAAACACTGGAACAGGCTTCCTAGAGAGGTGTTTGATGCCACCAAGCCTGTCAGTGTTTATGAGTCATTTGGAAAATGCCTTTAATAACGTGCTTAACTTCTGGTCAGCCCTGAATTGGTTAAGCAGCTGGACTAGGTGATCATTATAAGTCACTTCCAACAGAAATAGTCTTGTCTCCTCTCCTACTACCTCTCCTCTCCCTCACTGGTATTTTGTGTCCTACATCCCTTTGGGAAACCATGCGTAATTAGGTGAACCTTTACCCTACTGTCTATTCTGCAGCATGGTCTGCATCCTCTGCCAATATCTATAGAAAAAAAAAGTCAAGCTCTGCCATTAATTATAGTATGTTGAGAAGGCTAAAATTTGCTTCTATCATTTGTCTTGGAAGTGCAGGTAAATAAATGAACTGTAGATGTTCTCAGCTAGTGAATGATTTTAAATTTCAGACTTTCCTCAAATTATCCCTGGCAACAATATCAGTTTGAGATGTACATCTAAAATAAAATAACCCCCAAAATTTTCAGTCTTTTTCATTGCAATCCTTTTCCTCACCTGCTTTTCAGGGGCAAAAAGGAGTAAGAACATGAAATAAATTATAAAATCTGTTCTATAATTTGTTACAAAAATCCAAATCTGTTTTTAAGCAAGTGTAAAAAAAATGGCATATTTGAATGAAATTTAAAAAACTGGGTATAAAAAAGGATATTTTTCAATATGAAATTGCTTTAAGCTCTTACTGATTTCCTATTGCTTTGATAAATCAGCCAAATACTAAGAATTTGTGATGGTGAAAATTACAGAAGAAGAGATGAATACTCTATTACAGACTTGTGTTCTTGCCATTGGTAGTTGATAATTCTTTTCTGTCTGTCTCCAGCAAGGATCTGTTCATGTGATTTCTTCACCACATACTTAAAAGGCTGCCATGTATGCATGAGGGTCAGAAGAACAATGCCTTTTTTTTTACGTTACCATATAAATTGCACAATTCAACTGTATTTCAATGTTTGTAGCACTACCTCTCCAGGGTCAGGGTTAAAAAGAGTTGAATTAGAACAAAGATAAAAATTATTAATTCTAGAAATTATTCATTTCTTCTAGGATATTGGGCAGCAGCTAGAATAAAGTAAAGCAAGGTATTACGGGTCTCCCTTTATAGAGGATTTTGTCTTTTAGGGTTCTGAGCATTTACATGCACTGCAAAGTTTCTGTGAGTACTGAAAAATGTTTATGCAGGAAAGGACAAGAACAAGCAGTAGAGTTGAACTGTCAACTTAAACCTATTATGTCTTTTTACATATATTTGTGGAGCTACATGGCACTACTTTGCTTCCACTGAGATATCCAGAAAAAAAAACCTTGTTATTATAGCTCAAGGTAATATAATGCAGTTCAGGGTTTTTTCTTTTCAAGTGTTTTGCAACTCCCTCCTGCACTGCAAAGTTGTGGAAAAATATTAGAGTTAAGAGCAGTCAAAGCTCCTTATACATTAAGAAGCTTTATATGCAATACAGTTTTTTCATTTCTTTCAGTTTTCTGAACTAAAACAGCACCTGTATTAGCTACCAGATAGAGCTACAAATAAAATCTGTTTTCAAAGATCTTCTTGATTTTCTTTTGTAAGCTATCAAGGTCATTAAATCTAGACTTGATATTAGAGAAAGTGAACCCGGAGATAAACAGACATCCTACCAGTCTGGAATTGTATTGGAGGTTTTTGATGCTATTGCATGCATCACACACTACCTGGTGTAGCCCTGCAGAAATCTGTTCTGAAACGGACCTCTAGGGCCATGAAAAGATTGATCATTTGTATCAAGTAATGTCCTTTTTCTAGTTTATTCTGTTTGTGCAAACACTGAAAAAAACATTTCCTTTCGTGACAAAAGCATTGTTCACCATCTGACATATCTTCTGAAGCTAAAAGTAATTTTATTTTGCACCAGCAGATAGAATTCTTATTAAATACTTTGTCATTGTGCTAAGTAATGTTCTGCGTGCTTCTTCTTTTTCTTGCAAAGGCATATTAATTGTGCCTTCCTTTTTCTGTTCCATTTCAAGTGTATGGAAGAGTGTTTTGCCACTTATATTTACCAAAAAAAAACCAAAACCAAAGCGACAGAAAAAAATAAAAAAAAAACACAAGAAAGCAATAAATATGAAATGTCATTCTTCTCATTCTTCTGACACTAATTCATCAGGTTGTTTATGCTTATGTCTAATTTTTGCCATTCAAAAACCACTGGACTACAGCTCACTCTGAAGTTTGTTGTCACCTTGCTTCCCTGAGCCTCTGAATAGAACATTTTTTTAATAACATAATAGCTTTTAGAACAGAATTTAATTTTAAGGACTGCTGGATCTTTGTGTGTAGTTTTCATCTCTATTTCTGTGGGAGTCACCACTGGCCATCCTCAGTAGTTAAAGGCGATGGAGGAAATTACCAGAGAGTTCCTTAAAGAGTTTGATGTTTTAGCAAAATCATTAAGAAATTGGTATTGTTTTTCTGATGCAGCTAATCTTTTCTCTAGTGATGCAGATACTTTTGATCTTTAGGTGAAAAGTTTACACATTTGTAAATAAAAATATAGTGGCATGGATATCTGTCTGGGATAGCAGATGTGATATGAGCTATACTTTATTTCATGGGTGATATTAATCTCATAAAAATACTCTTTAATTCTTTAATAATTTAACTTCAAAAAATAATCCCATAATATTTACAAGAATAACTGTAATTGACCACAAGACTAAGAAAGCAAGCAATACAGTAATTTCTTACTACCATAACTGATGCTATTGTGAGTAAGCACATAATTTCTCTAAAGCTGTAGAACAACTAACAGTCTAATTATGAATCTACCTGAAGGGAAGACTTGTGGAATCAGTCCCTAATTATGCCTAGGATTCCTTGTTTTTGTTCTTTGAGGATGATAAGCTCGTAAGAATTTGCTGGGATTTCAGGCACTGTGCTTAGACCATTAAAATAAATCCTTAACACTGTTACCTAAGATTTTTATTCTTTTTTTTTTTTTGTAGATCAAATTATTCCTCGTGTAAAGATTTTTTTTTATGAATTATATCAAACAATGATTCAATTTTATAATGAAATGTATTCGAAAGGTTGCATGCATTTCAGTATATAAAGGTATACAAAATTTGACCTAGATTCAAGAGAGGCCATGCTGATATTTTGAACCAAATACAAAAAAAGTTGTGTTCAGCTATTTCCCGGACAAGAGCTTTAGTTGCAGCATAGATGAAGAATAATGGGAGTTGCAAAGGGGAATATTTCTCCCTTACTGCAGAGTGACCAGGAAAATAAAAGGAGAGAAAGGAACCTCATGGGTTTTGGTAATGAACATTAAAAGCAACAGAGGGATGGTTTTGAAAAAAAATGTGCTTTAAAATTATTTTTCAAGTTCAAAAATTATTTTTTTTCTCTGTTCATTTTAGAGGTAATTTTAAAAGCAAATGAATGGCCTCTTTATGTACAATCAATAGTTCCTGAATATGTAAACAATGCTTTCTAATCAATATACAGGAAGAAACGCTAAGGTAGAAATATTATCATTGACAAAAGCATCCCTATCTAGCTGAGAAAAAGTGGACATGAAAATCTTTTTTTATATATGACCTCATAGTAATTTTTTTTCTCCTGAGTGTGAATTACTGATTGGTACTTAAGAACAAACAAAAAATTAGATTTGAGACGTGTAGGAACAATAATTATAGAAACATGAAAGATATTTAAATGTACTAAAATAAAAACTTCTTTTCGAAGCCTTAAACTGCAATTAATCAATTGATGCAGGATAACTACAGAAAAAAACTTTAAAGTATAAAGACTTTCTTGAGGAATACCATGAAATTGTCAGTAAACCAAGTTCCAGGTCCTTACTTCATCCTTAACAATGCTTCCTTTTGAAATTCATGTAATGTAATCTATGCGTCAGGCTGATCAAGAGTGACCTCTCCATTAACATATGAGGGAAAAAACAGAACTACAAAGAATCAGACATTTTGTCAAAAGTGTTTGGAAATGTACTTTATGATTTTATTGAATGTGTAGAAATATCAAACCAAAAAGCAGAATTTGCAATAACTGTATATTGTACCCAAATGCTTCAGTAAATGCAAATGCAAGAGAAAGCTTTGAGATATTACTTAAATATACATCTGTGGTTCTTTTAAAGTCTAAAATTCCCATTCAAAAAAATGGCTTTTGTCCAAAGGCAATTTCCCTAGATAAGGAAAAGCTTTGCCTTTGCTAACACAACTGTGTAATGCACTTTCTTCATGTAGGCTGACAAATGCATTGAAAAGAACAGTAAATTTGTATTGTTTTCCCTGACCTAGCAGGAAAGTTCAGAGATTTTTTTTTATTAAAATGCATGTTTGACCTTGGATTATTAAATAGGAAACAATTGAGTATATATGAAAAAGTTTTATTTTTATAGTTTTTCTGTTCTTCAGCTTGTCATCCAATAAAGCCAAATATTTGTCTTGCTATTGAAGAGCTATAACTACTCTGTCAAGCATGACTTTTTAAACCTGTCAAGCAGTCATTCCTTTTCCATTGCAAAACATCTAACTTATACTTCCTAGCCTTCTTCCCAAACAGAAGTTTCAGAAAAATATGTGGTGAAATCCCACTTTATAAAAGCCTTTTTACAAACTCTTAATCAAAGTCAAATCTGGAAAGATACTCCAATTAATATTATAGAATCATAGAATAGTTAGGGTTGGAAAGGACCTTAAGATCATCTAGTTCCAACCCCTTCCATGGGTCAGGAACCTCCCACTACACCATGCCACTCAAGGCTCTGTCCAACCCAGCCTTGAACACCATCAGCGATGTAGCATTCATAACTTCCCAGGGCAACCCATTCCAGTGCCTCACCACCCTTACAGTAAAGATTTTTTTCCTCAGCTCCAGTCTAAACTTCCCCTGTTTAAGTTTGAACTTGTTACCCCTTGTCCTCTTGGTACAGACCCTAATAAAGAGTCATCCTGATCTGAAGCTCAGATAACTGATGTTTCTTCACCGAGGTCCAAGCAACTTCTGTAAACAATAGTTCAGAGGGGAACTGTGTGAAAGAGATAATATTTTCCCCATTGGTTACCACCTATCAAGAATTAGAGTGCTATGGTGGTTTTTTTTTTTATCAAACTGTCAACATTTATTTAAAGCTGTATTCTTTAATTGTCATACAGGTTGTGTAATTAAAGTCCTTCTTTACTGCCACCTCAGCAGGAAATTCTAGTGTCAAATTTGTATCATTAATGAGCTACTGAAAGTAAATAAAAGTGACTTTCTCTGGCACTGGATGGTGTTAGAAATTTATATATGAAGCAGGTTATGATTTTGCCTTAGGCTGACATTTCATGCTGAAATTTTCCATACTTGCTCTCAGCTTTAGGCTTTTTCTTTTGGGGAGATGGGTGTTAAATTGCAGCAATCATTCAAGTACTTCAGAGAATGAGAGTAGATGGTAGTTTTACCAAAACAAATCCCCAGCTGTTTGTCTGCTGCTTTCTGGACTGTTCATAGTTTATAACAGTGTTTTGGTAAGAATAGTGTTGGAGATACACGTTTTCTTACTGCTCTACCTGTTCAGTTTGCCATGGGTCTCCATTGGGTGATCCAGGCACCTTTGCTCCTGCTCTAGTTCCACAGTGTGCCAACAGCTCTGAGCCCACTGGAGCCCTCCCAGATACAGAACACATGCCCCAGAAGCAAAGAGGCTTAGGATCAGGAGTTCCTTCTTATCTGGCCTGGGGCAACAATGAGTTTTGAGCTGGAATTCCTGTTTGCATGATAGTCTAGCTTTTCCAGGAATAATAAATTACAGATATATACCTTCAACTCTTCATGATTTTATAGGCGTTCCAATCAACTACTGTGTTGTAGACTGACAGCAAACACAAGTTCTGTGTCTTAAAAAACAAAGAAAACAAACAAGAAAAAAAAAACAAAACAAAACACACGTGCACAAAAAAAAAGGAAGAAAAAAACCCCAAGAAATTGAACAAATTCTCTTCTGGAAGATCTGAGGCTGTCACTCTATCATCCTGTGGCAAATTTTATCTGCTTAGCCAGAGAACTGTAGGAAAAAGTGACATTTTCCAACCAGTTCTCAAGAAATAAACCTGCTAATTCAGCTTTTTGAAGGTCAAACGGTTAGATGAAGATTAGGAAAGAGTCTCTATATACATTTGGTTTTGACCATCCAGATGTGTTGCCACCTGCAATCAGTTCCAGGTTGGGAATACCCACAGTGCTCCTTCAGGGGAAGAGAATACAAAACCACTGAAGTTTCCAATGGATAGATAGGTTTAATAAGAGATACTGAGTTCTGGACATTCTTTGTTTACCCTGCAGCCATTTTCCAGTAGCTCTGATCTTAGCCTTTCTTTTCTCTAGCAGAAAACACAGAATTTAGATATATAGCTATTTTATACACAGTCCACACAGTTATACTAACAACCTTGGAAGCACATGAAGAAAATTATGTTGTTTTGTGAATACTTACAAAGTCATATGACAAAAGAGACCAAAATACTCTCTTCATGGCTGGATTCTGGGCTTTGTTCTAGTTGTCCTTGGAAAACCAAGCAAAAATCAGAAGACAAAGATCATTTGTCTCTTGACTCAGCTGTATTGCTGATCCCTAAATCACCTTCAAAGTCCTCTGCTTCAAAACTGCATTGTTATAAGCTTTGGCTCAGAATCCTGTGATGACTACAATGAGAGAGCACAGTGAATGTGCAACCTGAACTAAAATTATGCTACTATTTTGTAGCCAACTTCTACTCAAGGTAGAATGAGATACTCTATTGCTCATAAAAATTGGATACTAAAAGAAGAAAAAGAGTACAGATTTTTTCTGTTTTATCAACATGACAAGTTAACTATTCCTATTATCTCTTACAAAAAAGGAGACATGAAGTCAACCTACACTGTTTTCTGAATACCACAGAGCCTTCAGCTTGACTTTGTGGCCATCTCTGTACAGGTAACAGAAGAGGACAGGTAGTGACTAGTGGCTGATATTTGGCATCAGCTGGACACCTCAGTTTCTGAAGTTTCTCCTCTATTTCATGACAATAAACATTTTTTGAGACACAAAAGGCCCCAGGAGACTTAAGTCCTCAAAGCAGTGACTTACAACTTTCTTATTGAAACAAGTTCACACCATCTCCCTGTAATTTTCCAAAATGCTTTTACTGTTTGAAAAGCATACTCTATGTGGGCAGAGGCAATATTAACAACATTTTTCTAAAGCATAATGAACTCTTCTAAAAAACTGAGTAACATACTCCATTCTGAATGTGTTCTGTACTGGCCTAAATTACTGCAAAGCTTCCCAGGTTTTTAGTAAAACCGCCATTCTCAGGGAAGTGAGAAAAATATCAGAAATAACGTGTAAGTTCAAATGCTCTTTAAATAGTATCTTCCTGCAGTCTTAGAGCTGCTGATCATGAATCAGAGCAGGGAGGCAGGTTTCTGCCTCTGCTTTAAAACTGGGCAAAGCCTTCTGTTTTGTCCTGCTTGGCCATAGCATTTTTTATGAGCTGGTTTTAACTGAATTACTCTAAGTAAATAATGAAGCAGAATTTTTATCACAGCATAGAGCAGCACCTAGGAAAAAAAGAGTACGTATCATCTCAAAATGAGTCAAAGCAGGAAAGTTTTCCCTTGGAATAAGGTGTACAATGTATTGTAAATGCCTAGTTCAAAGCAGTTTTACAGCTTTGGTCAGGCTTCCTAAGACCAGTGAATACACATCATGTCATAGAATATATAATTAAAATTATTTATATGCTCAAATAGAGAACAAAAATTACTTTGCACCCACCCTGGTTCCCTCAAAGCATCAGGAAAGGAAACAAACTGCATATCACAGATATGAGTCATGTTTCAGTCGCTGCTGGAGAACAGCCAGAGAGTACAATGATGAGATCAGTGTAAGTATATTGAATGAAATGCTATTGCTTAAGGACAGCAGAGAGGCTGAATTTGTGATAGCAGTTCTGTAGACTTACACTGTGCACAGATCAAGGCAGAACAAAATGGTCATAAGAGCATCCACAGCCATGTTTTAGCTCCATAGCTGGTATCAGTGGCAAGTTGCTTTGCTTTGTTTCAGGTTAAACACGCAGAGTCTGTCTACATCATGATTCTTAAGAACTTTGTGAAGCTGGATGAAAGCATCAACCAATAAATGGAGGACTTAACAGAAACACAGAAAAGCAAAGCTTCTAATTATAGAAAATAAAAACATCTTTTTAGTCTTTGTACTGACATACAAGACAGACAGATTTCATAATGTCATAGAGCATGTTACACAGAGGAGAAAGAAGTTATTAAAACCAGGACATTCTCACCAGGTCTCTAAGGCTAGTATGAAATGATATGCTGGCTTTATAGCGTTTCATATATTTTCATTCAGAGCAAATGTCTGAATTTGCATATAATGGTTAACTCTTTGAATTTCCTTTGTAGTATATTATTATTCTCTAATCCTTTACTTTTCTAAGAAATTAAAGTGGTCTTTGGTAAACTTTGCATCAGAGAGTTGCCTTTGCAGATATCTAGGCTTTCCAGATGGGCATATATTTCCCAGATTCATTCAGAAACACGCGCCTCCAAAATGATAAAGATACTAAACCATGTGTCTGGAATATATTCCTACTGGGTTTCAAATCATTTCATTGTAGGACAGTATTAAGATCTGTCTGTAAAAAAAAAAAAAGAACATATTATTCACTAAGTTGAGCACCAGTTCAATTGAAATTTATGTGGTTCATTCTTTAACTTCTGCATAGGGGAAAGTCGGGTGTTGTAAAGAATATGACTGTATTATATTCAGACAACAGATACAAATGAAATATGGAGCAAATGGAATAATAAGTTGCTGAGAAGGCAAGATCCAATTCATTATTTTTAGTGTCACTGAAGTGATCCTACTCATATAACTTCTGGATTTGTCTGAGATCAAATGACAAATCAGTATATTTTATTTGTATTCTTGGATAGAAGAAAGAAGTGTCAGGAATGGAGCAAAGTCTCACAGTGCAAGACCTTGTATAACTATAAACCAAATTTTAATTCTGAAGTTCTTTAAGTATAAGATAATATTTTAGTCATTTCAAGGTATTTTATCCTATAGTGAAAATGTTAACATTGAATTCAGATTAATTTAGTGGCAAATTGTAGCCTAAAGGATTGGTCTAAATAATTTTGAATTTACATTAACAAGTTGAAGCTATAAAAAGTGTTTTATAATTCTGTGGTGCAGTTGTGAGGCACAGTTCTGTGGTCATGAATAACTGCCCCATGTTTTTGGTGCAGGCGCTGTTACTATATCATATTTACATGTTCATGTAATTCATGTAGATCCATGGGATCTGGGACCTGGAAAATTTTAATCCTTTCTGAAATCTAAAAAAAATCACAGAATTCTGGATTCCTTTTTAGGTTTTGGTAAACTGAAAAAAAATAATTAATTTGTTTTGAAAATAATTCATTTCTAAATGTTTTATCTACAATGTAAATTATTTAAATTTTTATGTCCAAGACATTGGACAGTACATAGCTGTCCATGAGACTCTGAAAATATGTACAGTGTGAGTTCGACAAAGGAAGAAGCAAACTCACATGAGAGTGCTCTGTGCTAATTCGTTTAAAAACATAAAAGACAGTAATCATGGGTCATGACCCTTTCCCCACGATTAACAAACTTTTCACAGTTTTAGTCCTATGACATTCATTAGCATTATAAGAATTGTCTCTTACAATGGAATCTTTTCACATAAAAGCCTAATACAGTGGTTTGAGGAACCTGAAAATGCATAGGGCTTCTGAAGTTGATTTCCCTTTTTATGCAATGTGTGTAGCCTAATTTGTCTCTTAACAAGTTCCACTATGAACCCTTGAAGTTTTTTGCATGTGACCAACTCCAAAGAGGATGTCTGTGAGGGCCCAAGGCTGTTCAGGAGATGAGACTTGACAAGAGGACATGTCCCAGGCACAAGACCCTGCCTCCCCATGCCCCTCAGATCTGCAACAAACCTTGCACTCATGGTTCATAACACTTCTAATTGCCAAAGTAATAGGCATCTATAGCATCTATTCTACAGCAATGACACAATGAGATATCTGGAGCCACAGAGACCATTGAAGAGCATGTACAACACAGTCCAGGGCCGTGTACAGGGAATTTCCTTCTGAAGCACAGGTAGGTACCCCCCAGTCCCACAGCATGCAGCAGCTGCAGGAGATGAGGAAATGGTTGAATAATTGTCCTTTATATGACACAGAAACCTGAATTTTGTTCCAGTCCTTCAGAGCATGTAGTCATTACATATATCAGAAAGGTCTGTGCATAAAACCATGAGTTTTGACCCAACTTTGTGTTCTTTCACCCAGTAACAATGAGGATCTTTTACCAAAAGTCCCTTCCTGGCAAATTGTAAAACTGCACAAGAAAATAAGGCTCATTTGTGCCTGCTTTCTCACTAGCATTAAGTGACAGTTGATAAGCTTTTGAAAATATTCTTCAGTACTCACAGTCATTCTTCATTCTAATTCTGTTGCTACTATTAGATCTCTGCAAATCTCTCATAAGTAAGATGGTTTTTAAGCTATGCAGTGGTGCTACTTCCTTTTTCACAGAAGGATTATATAGGGGTTTTTAATGATTTCATTACTGCATCCTTTTTTGCTTTTATTCCTATAGTAGGCATATAATTAAGCTAGATATAATAGCAAAGTTTCGTTCCTTATTAAGTATTGTCATTGAATGAGTTGTGTAGTTGGAATAAAATTGCAAAGACATCTTGACCAAAAAAGTTAATATGTCTCAGTAACTGTTGTGGGTTTTTTCAAGGAGTGGTAAGATAAAAGAGCAATAAATTTCAGTACTATGAAGAATAAGCCAAAAAGTACGTTAATGAGCACAATAATTTATCTCAGTTTTTAGTGTGCTGTGCCAACAAACTGTTCAGCTTCATCATGAAGAGCATAAGGTTGGTTTTACCAAGACCCCTTCTGCATATCTGGTAGAGAGCCCCCAGTTTAAACGGAAAGTTTGCAATTGTGAACCTCTAACCAAATAGTCTCAAAAAGCTCACTATTCTCTGAATGCACTCAACTGTATTGAGCAAGAGAAAAGCAAAACTTTAGTGAGAGCTAAGGGAACACTGGATCACATAAACATAATTGCTACATCACACTTCAGCTACAAATGTACCATGAAGCATTTTATTGCGCCTCACATCCTAGTTCTGCCTGTGAGGTTTGTGCAGAAAGTACCATTCCAGCAGGCTTTGTCATGCAGGTGTGCTTTTGTGTCAGTAATTTGCTAACACTGTCACCTTACAGAATGCAGCAGCATTAATCTTAGGAGCAGCATGTTAACATTCCCCAAATGATCACAGTATTTGGAGTACCTGCATCTGGTCTCTGCCTGCTGCTAGTGCTAAACCTTCGTCTCACAATGATCTGTCTTTTTATCTTAAGTTTGGTCTGTGAAAAGGAGAGTTTCTCATTAACAGGGTGACTTCAGCACAAGGCTTCTGGCTCCAATAGATCAAAATCTCCAAACTGACTGTCCTGGGTTCAGCAGTAGCAGTCATTTTTCTCCTTCTTAGTAGCTGGTGCAGTGCTGTGTTTTTGACTTTCAGCATGGGAACAGCACTGATAACACTGATGTTTTTAGTCTCTGCTGTGGAATGTTTACTCTGACCAAGGACTTTCTGAATTTCATGTTCTGAAAGAGAGGAGGGGAAGCTGGGAGGAAGCAGAGACAGGACACCTGACCCAAACTAACCAAAGAGGTATTCCGTAGCACAGCACATCATGCCTGCTACATAAACCAGGGGCAGGAATCTGGAAGGATCAGATCACTGCTTGGTCAGACTGGGTATTGGTCAGTGAGCAGTTGTACTCTCTTCCCTCGTTATTTCCCTTATCATTATTATTATTGGTGGTAGCAGTAGTGGTTTGTGTTATACCTTAGTTACTAAACTGTTCTT
>JASSUY010035831.1:0-33685 GCA_032466535.1 Forpus xanthops
AGTCCCTCATGAAGAGACCCTCCCCAGCATCCCTACAGGCCCCCTTCAGATACTGGAAGGCTGCTATGAGGTCTCCATGTAGCCTTCTCTTCTCCAGGCTGAACAACCCGAAATTTCTCAACCTATCTTCATACAGTGTTGCAGTTTGTTGAGGGTTTTTTGGACTATTACTACTCCTAGACAAAAAAAAAAAAAAAACAACAAAACTTCTAGATAAGTGTTTGTGTAAGTGCTGACCTATAACTCTGCAACTGCATCCATTTAGCAAGACACTGATGTGCTCCACTGACAAGGTTGATGGCAACTCTTTTGCCCAGCAGAAGTTAGTTAAGATGAAATTACAGTCCATTTCCTAGATGCTTGCTAAATTAACTTCCATATGAAAAAAAAATAATAATAAATAGGAATAAAATAAGAGATAATTCAAGAAAAACTAACAGTTCTTAAGTTTACATTTAACAGGTTGATTTAATATGAATTTACATGAACAAAGTTTAATTAGTCACTGACAGCATTTCAGGAAAAAGTAAAGACGCTAAATTGAATGCAGAAACAGGACCTGCAACTAAGGGACATAAGCAATGTTTGGCATTTGGGTGTGGATCTCTCTATCCAGAATTTGAAACTCTAAACAGTCTCCAGACTTTTTTAGGGCAACATTGTGACTCCTTTGACCCTTCCAAGATGCAACTGCTGGAGTGATTTTATGTAGCCATTGAAACAAACAAATAAACAAAATGAAGTAAAAGGCAACCACTAAACACAACAACAGTCACAGATGTGAAAACAGATTTGCTTAAATGGAAAACTATTACAAAAAAGCATAAGTAAGTTCTCCTCAGGAGTTCCAATAGCCTCTCATGTTGTTAGATTTTTATAACCTAGAGGTTTTCATGCCTTGAAAACGCTCAAGAAGTAACTCTTAAATAAGCAGTGTAGTATTCCTGAACAAGTCAGTAAATCAGAACAGCAGAAGTTGAATATTGATGATGACAGATTTACAAGGAGGAAAACACAAATTTTCAAAGAGGAAAAAGAATCTTTTACAGCATGACAGCAATAAATTCTTCTGCACACTTCAGCCATCCTACAAAACTGTAAAAAAGCTTGATTAAAGCTGCAAATTTAGCTAGTTCACAGGTGAGTACAAACTGATTTCTGAATAACAAAAAGACTTCAAAAAACCCTGAACTGTCTAATTTTCGTGAAGCTAAGCAAGAATCAGATTTGGAGACAGAACATCTGTCTACATTTGCCATGTCACTAGGAACACACACATGCTTCTTGGTTTCTAATAACAAAAGACTTTGGGGGTAACACTAAAACGAAGGAAGCTGAAAAAAAAAACAGTCCTTTAACAACTGCAATGAGATATTCTCTTCCCACAAGTCTAATCATAAAGCCAGAAGCCTCAACTTGGAGCTTTCTTGTTTTGTAAGGACGTAACTTCTCCTTGCTCAGAATATGAGAGGAAAACAAGAACATACACTTTCAGTCCTCTTTAATAAGAGTTCACACCTATGTATATGAAACTTTGGCTGTTTAGTCCAAATGACTAAAGCAGGAATATGGACCTCTTCAGGGAAAATAAGAATTCTGAAAAAATTTATCATGTCTTCTCTTAACATTTTATTCAGTCTATGCCCCTGAAAGAAATTTTTCTATTTAAAAGATGGTAAGAATCACTTTATGGAGAAGCACCTCTTACCCACAATAACAAATCCATCTGCTTCTCTCTCAGGCACTGTCACTTTCTTTGAATCCTGGCTTTTTCGGAAGAAGCTGAACATAGCCTCTTCTTTTTTTTTTTTTTTTCCTTCTTCTAAATCGTTCCCTAAAAGGAAGACAAAACATGTTAAATATAAGTAAGATAATAGAGCTTACCATAAGAAGGTCCCACCACACCACAGACTGCATACATGGTGTTACAGCTTAATATTTATTACCAGATTTGAAATATCAGGCACTTGTATGTCAGACAGATCACTTTGTTGATGTAGCAATTCACTCCAATAGGCAAAAAGAGAGCAGAATATAAATGGCTTTTCGAAAACACTGTTAATGGAGTGAGCCATTAAAAACAAACACAAAACACAAAACAAAAAAACCTTCCACCTTTCTAAAGGAAAATGAAAGAAAGAAATTCCATATAGCATTTATCCAGCATGTGTCCTTATTTTTCTGCTACTCCAGAATCTTGTTACACAAACTTTCACATCAGAGTTGGCTCTAATGCCTCTGAACTTTGAAGCCCAAAACATGATTCGATGAAAAAATGCAGCTTTGCAATACAGGAAGAATTGAAAGAGGCAACTTGCACTAGAGGTTTTCAATATTGTCTCTGCATCAATTAAAAAGTCCAACCCACCCATCCCTAATACATTAGCATAGTATCTACTTTCATCTTTCCAGGTTGCAATCATAGAGACAGCTTAACACTTGCATGTATTTGAGTAACAGTTACACCTCTTTCCCTTAAAAAATCATATGTTGCAATTTTTTTTTTTTTTGTAATAGTAATTCATTAAAAGAGTCTTCCAAAGCCTCTAAGAACTCTTGAGTTTACGACAGCTAGAACAAAAAAAGGAAACCAGGGGAATAAAATTGTAAACTGCAAAAGATTATGCTCAGTATCTCATCTCTCTCAAGAACAGAAGGTTACGAATAGCTTAAAAAGATAAATTCATATTAAAACTCTCACAAATGTTAGCCAAAAGATAGACAGTTGAGCCAGCTTTTACTAATTAATTCCTATGAGCCACCCCATAAGCATGAAACACTCTTATAAGCAAATTCTCTAAGTATTCTGAACTTTAAGATGTAGACTCAAGGAAGTTTCTCTTCTACCAAGAAAAGGTATAAAAAAAAGCCAATCAGGAGAACAACAAACAGAACTACACAAAGCATGTATTCACAGGTCGTGCTAATTGAAAGGATACCAATGTACCACCATTTACTTTCTACTTTCTACCTAACTGGCACTACTGAATGTAGCAATGATACTTCTCAGCCTCCTCTCACAACAGCAACTCCATCTGGAGTGCTGGGACAATGAGAAAAGGAAAGAGGCGCTGCAGCAGCAGTCAGCCCTTGAAGGTAAGGGGTGCCTTCAGCATCCAAGGGCTGAACCTGGGACAATGCCAACCTAAGGAGCAGCCCAGGGTCTGGCTGAAACACGCTGTGCACCAAACGCAGAGAGGGTTTAAAGAAAGGTGTGTGAACAGCTTCTCTACTAAAATACCAACATGAAATTGGGAAAAGTGGAATGGTGTAATTTCACCTTTGAAGCAGCTTGAAGAGCAGAATTCTGCAACAGCAGACAGCAACATTTAAAGGAGGACTGTCAAACTGGTAGCAACATCTAATCCACACCTACAACTCAGGAAAGGAGTCCGGTCCAAAGAAAAGACAGGTTATTTGAAACAGTGTCAAGTTTCGGCAACGTTGTTTCACTCAAAATTTAACAAAGAATCTTTAGAAGGTGGGAAAAAGAGAAGAGCGCTATCATGTAGTATTTGGGTTTATAAATGGAAAAAAAAAATAAATAAAAGACGAGTAAAAAACCTGGATTAATTATTTACCAGAATTCCACACTTCCCACCCAAATATTCATGGTACCATAAGGTAGACTTTTTCTGCTCTAGCCACTGACCTTTAGCAATTAACTGTACAATCAGTACTGATCATTCATGAGATACAAACTGCCTCGCACTCAGTTATTACAAGCGACAGCAAACACTTCCATACTCCAGACCAGAGAAAGTCTTATGTAAAGTGTAAGCTCTGGCCTTCAGGAACGGTGTATAAATAGAACATGGCAAAAGCAGCAGCAATTAATCTGTGGCCTGATACCTGTGACTTGAAGACTGAATACCCCCCCAGGCTGGTCAGCTACTGCTTGCTTATGCCGACAAAGTGCAATTTCTAGTAACTAAATAAAACTACACTGATGTACACAAGAACAGAACAAACCATCAAATCTAGGCATGTAGTAATAAAAATAAAATAAAAGTTACTTATCTGCACTTTATTCCCTTTGCTTTCTGCTACCTTGCTACATGAAAGACTGATATTTCCAGTTCTGTAGAGATTATGCAGTGGAAACTCCTAATTATCTCATTTATTCTTTACCTTCCCCCACACCCAGGCTCAACACATGGCGCCAGCAGCATATTCCTTTTTCAGCCCTCAGGGAATAAGTCTTCTCCTGCTACCAATTAAGGTTGTCAGTCCCATAGCTCAAGTGGTAAAAACCTGTGCTGTAATGCTCAAGAGTCAGGTTTCTGCTCCAATGATGTATGAAGGAGAGGCGGTTGTGGAACAGTTTAAAATGCAATTTTACCTTCATTCTAAGTGAGCAACAAGAAGCAAAATCAACTTGATGTATAAAATCTCACAGATAGCTTTGGTAAAGCCTTAGATTCCAGTCAGCCATCTCAGGTGCCTGAACAGCAGTTGCTACAATCACATTCATTTTTTTTCTCTTTGAGATCTGCATTATTGTACACTTTGCAGCTCTATCGCATACAGCTCTCCTTCCCTGCATTTTTGCACTAAGAAAAACATCTGAATCAGTATCGACATGGCACAAGAGGTGTACAGGAAACCACGTATTTGTCATCTTTCAAATTCTGCATATTCATCATACCTAAACTTCACTGCTTAAAGGACAACAGGCCTTTCAATTCAAAGTAAATTATCAATCAGTACAGTTTGACCTTACCAAATTAATGTCACAAGCACTTTCTCATACTACGTTTTCTTCCTTTCATTTTCAGAAGGCAGCCTGAGTATTCCTTCCTTTTTCTAAAACCCACAAAATTCATCTTCTCTAGATACATCTGAGTTGATCTTTACTTTGTAGTTTTTGGTTTCTGATATAGCTTTATCTTAATCCCACTGCCAGCAGTATTTCTCAAACAGAAAACAAAAACCCCACCCCACATATCCTTTTGCTTGAAGCAGAAAATCAAAGCTAACAAAAGTATTCTCTAAGCTCGGGCCTTCAGTTCTTAGACAGTTAAAACCACTAGTCCAGCAGTAAGAAAACAGTGTGTATGTTATTTTGTGGTGTGAACACTGAGGAGGTGGTAAGGAATCCACATATCAAAAAGACTAATGTGCTTAGTGA
The DNA here is from genome assembly GCA_032466535.1 of Forpus xanthops. Classification (NCBI taxonomy): domain Eukaryota; kingdom Metazoa; phylum Chordata; class Aves; order Psittaciformes; family Psittacidae; genus Forpus; species Forpus xanthops. The sequence goes on from JASSUY010035831.1 coordinate 5,132, forward strand.
GGCAGTTTCTTACTTTCAGTGTTTACCACATAGGAACAAAACATGCTTGTAGATCTTGGGTCTGTGTAAGCAATGTGAAGGAAGGAGCTTGCCAACTACTACTTGTTGTATTTCAATACCTTTGCTGAACACAGTATTAACAAAGCATAACAAAATAAAAGGGGGGTAAAAAAAACAAAATATAGAGCATGTATGATATAGTCAAAGGAAATGCTGGGACATTTGTGATATTTTCTCTCTTAAGAATTTTATAAACTGTTGTACTTCAAAAATTAACATAAATCTCTCCAGCAACGGGAAATGCAACCACTAAATTTCTTGAGTTACATGTTAAAACCAGAACAAAGCCCCTGTCCAACAAAGAAACACAGAGCTGAATGGAAACACTCATGCTCTTGAAGATAAGAACCCAGTTTAAGCACTTGCAGAATCAGGCTGGAGTTTTACTACTTGTAGATAAGATGAGGTTTCAGCTAACAAAAGTTAACTGAACAACCAGTTTCCACGCAAATCTCATTACAGAGTAAAAATTACACTTGAAGTTTGTGGACCTGGATGCACGGTCACACAAACTGGAGAAAAAAGCACTTAGTCATGGTTTTTTTTTAAAGCTGTCAGCACAAAATCACAGAAAATACACCAACCATTCAGAGACAGCACCACGTTCCTGTGGTAATTTCTCCTATATAGCACAGCACTTTTCCCTGCCAGATGGGATTAATTTTATTTCTATAGGAGTCCTGAAATTTAATTCACTGCCTAAAGATAAAAATCTCCCTTATTAGGAATATGCAATTCCCTTCTCCTCATGTTTCCTCCTTACCAAAAAGTGAACAGAATTTTTTCTTTCTCAAGTCTCAATCGCTGATAGGTAAGGAAAACGCTTTTGGCACTGCTTCTGACATTATCAAGTAATAAACTGTGAACTATAGTAATTTTGTGAGGCTGAAAAAAATATTTTGTCTTTCTGTGAGGCTCAAGAACATAAGTGAGATTAGACAAAGATGAGTTACAGAGCTGCACAAAGGGGTTAATTTATTCCTTCTGCATTTTGTTAGTCTCCTTTGACAAGAAGTACGGGTGACCTTTGAGCCAAACCGATATGTTACATCCAATTAAAATTTGCTATAAAATGAAGATCCTAGGATATTTAACATTACTTTTTGTCTTTTTCCTGCACATTCACAAGTGACAGGAAGAGAAAGATAATTTAATGTTAAAAACAACAAAGATGCAGACAATAAGTTGAAACCCACTTCTTTTTCTCCTCATGCAGTTCTTTTTAACTGCAAACCTTCAACAGCTGCTAAGTATGGTAAAGACACATATTTATAAGAACTTCAAGACATTTTTCTAACTGACCCTTCAAACACAGAAGCCAAATAGCTCTAAAAGCGCTACTTTGCAGCAACCTGCTGAACCTTGCTCCAACTGTTGCACTCATGAGATCGCTCATTTAGAATCTCTGAAAATATGCTAGAGGAGATGAGGACATTCTCTTGCAAATAAGCTACTGAAAAGATGAATGGCATAGTGACACTGAGGAGATAACAACCAGCTGCACCCCTAGTAAAGATATAACCCCACAGCACTCCCTTTCCTGGCCACATGCTGATTCTGCACAGCTTTGGGTGGTAGCTTGCTTCCTTGGCAATCTGGTTCAGCTTGCCGAGCCATCACAACACTAATCCACACGATTAACAAAAAACACCTTGTGCTGGTTAGCAAGCTGAACTAACACGTGGCTGATCAGAAAAGACAGATAGCACACAGGCAGTGCAGGCATTGCCCTTTTAAGCCAGAGCAGAGTTAGATTTTCTCAATTATTTCTTGGAACACCAGTCCTGGAAACAGAAAGGAAATCACAGAACCATAGAATGGCTGAAGATGGAAGGAACATCTCTAGAGGTCATCTTGTCCAACCTCCTGCTTAAGCAGGGCCACCTAGAGCTGGCTGCCTACGTCCATGTCTAGACAGCTTTTGAGTATCTCCAAGGATGGAGGCTCCACAACCTCTCTGGGCACCCTGTGCCAATGCTTGGTCACTCTCACAGACAAAAAAGATGTTTCCTGATGTTCAGAGTAAACCTGTGTTTCAGTTTGTGGCCATTGCCTCTAGTTCTGTCACTGGACACCACTGAAAAGAGCCTGGCTCTGCCCCTTTTCCGCCCTCCCTTCTGATATTTATATGTGTTTATAAGATCCCCCTGAGCCTTCTCTTCTCTAGGCTAAACAGTCCCAGCTCCCTCAGCCTTTCCTCATATGTAAGATCCTCTAATCCCTTAACCATTGTGGCCCTTCACTGAACTGGCTCTAGTATGTCCATGTCTAATCTTGGCCCCAGACCCCGGACCAGCACTCCAAATGTGGCCTCACCAGAGGTGGGTAGAAGGGAAGAATCACCTCCCCTGACCTGCTGGCAACACTATGTCTAATGTGACCCAGGATACCATCAGCTGCCTTTGCCACAGGGTCAACTGGGAGGGACCTCTCCACTCTGGGACAGCCAGGAAAAACGTATGGAAAAAGGCAAGATGTGGTGAGAGGGCCACATCCAGCTGCTAGCTCTGTCTTATGTTCATCAGACTCCATAACATGGGGATCAAGCATAAGCTTTTCAATGGTGAAATTAAAAGAAATTAAATTAACAGTTCAGTTGGAAGGGACCTACAACAATCATCCACTTCAACTGACCACTTCAAGGCTGACCAAAAGTTAAAGCATGTTATTAAGGGCACAGTCCTAATGTGCCTTAAGCACTGACAGGCTTTGGGCACTAACCACCCCTCGAGGAAGCCTGTTTCAGTGTTTGATCGCTCTCTCAGTAAAGAAGTGCTTCCTAATATCCAGTCTAAACCCTGCCTAGTGAAGCTCTGAACTGTTCCCACACATCTTGTCATGCTGGCTACCATGGAGATCAGCACTTCCCTCTCTACTTCTTCTTTTCAGGAAGCTGTAGAGAGCAATGAGGTGAACTCTCAGCCTCCTTTTCTAGGAGCTAGACAAACGCGGTGCCCCCAGCCGCTCCTCACAGGACATGCCTTCCAGTCTCCAGCTTCATTGCCCTCTGTTGGACGCAGCCAAGTACCTTCACATCCTTCTTAAACTGTGACACCCAGACCTGCACACAGAACAGTGGGAGGCCGCACTAGTGCTGAATACAGTAGGATAAAATTCTCTTTTGAACAGCTGATTATCCTGTGATTGATGCGCCCAGTCCCCTTGGCTACCAGGGCACATAGCTGACTCACACTGCTATCAACCAGCACCTCCAGATCCCTTCCTGCAGAGGTGCTTCCCAGCCAGTCTCACAGCTTATACTCGTGTCTGTGGAAACACATACATATCACAGCCGTACCACACAACGTTCTGAGCATCAGCTACAGCCTGTAAAACAAACGGGGGTTAAGAAACAGGGGCCGGGAAGGCCTGGTTTCGGCAGCGGTGACCTGAGGGGATACAGTATCTAAAGGGAGAGGGAAGATGGCCGTTAGGGGAGGGAAAACGCGAGGTAATTTAAGCGCGGATTAAATGACAGGGCTGGAAGAGGTCGGCCGTTAAACAGCACCGACACCCACCCCGCCATCACCCCCGGGCCCGATACCGCCGCCACTCACCAACCTCCTCCACCTCTTCCGGGTCGCGCCGGGCGAAAGGGAAGTCGTGCCCCTCTTCCCCTCCTCTCCCTTCCCCAAAGCCGGACGCTGCCAGGGCAACGACGCCACTTCCTTCCGCGAAGGGCGGGAAGCTGTGCGGCCATGGGGGACGTCCACGAGGTGCCGCGGCACCGCATCGCCACCAGTCACCTGGCGCAGTTCATCGGCCAGCCCGTCTGCTTCGTGGGCCGCGTCGAGAAGGTGCGGGGTCTGCTTGGCGGTCCCTGCCGCCCTTGGGTCGGGGCGGTCGGTTGGGGTTGGGGTGGCTGCCTTGTTGGCATGGGTAAGGCCTTGCCCCGGAGTGCACTCCGGCCTGGGGCCTTGGGAGGAGACGCTGTCGCCGTGCCTGGTGCAGCAGGTCGCGGCCGCTGTCCTGAGGGAGGCCGCGAGGCGGCTGTAAGGGTCGGATCTTCCGGGAAGAGGCCGCGAGTTGCCTATAAGGGTCGGATCTTCCGGGAAGAGGCCGCGAGGCGGCTGTAAGGGTCGGATCTTCCGGGAAGAGGCCCCCGCGCCGGTCCGGTTGAGGCGGCTGAACCGGTAACGGTAGCAGGCCGCTGCCCTCTGAGAACACAGGCCTCGTGTCTCTTGTAGATTCACCCAACCGGGAAGCTCTTCGTGCTGTCGGATGGGAACGGAAAACACACGACCGTGGAGCTGAGTGACCCTGTAAGTTAAGGAATGATGTGGAAATACTTACTGTTGCCTCTTGTGGGTCCCGGAGGTTCTGTCCCTTATGAAACCTGTGTATGCCTTGACGTGCGTTGAGTTTTTAGGCGGGAAAAAGAAATAATCCCTGGTTTCTGCCTTTTTCACCTGTTTCATTGCCTCTTCTCACATCTTCCAGCTTCTATGCAGTATTCATGTCAGGAGCCGCCTTAGTATTCTTCAGTTTTCAGCTGATGTTGAGAGTGAGAACTTATTCCTTGTCAGACACATCCCTGTCTGCTAATTTGTCTTACTGTATTCATCGTTTACAGTGTCATATATGTGCCCATACATGTATTAGCTTTATTTTAGTTTTGCATTTTCCTTTCTTATATTTCCTTTATATGTGTAACAGAATTTGTAAAGATGAGAAACCCCAAGAATATGGTATTCTCCTGAGTATTTTGAGTTGACATTTCTATATGCATATGTAACATTTGCCATAGCATTACAGTAAACTTCCTAGTTAGCTTGAGGCATCCTTAATGCAGTGGGTATAAGATAAGCTAGCAACTACTGCAGGAAATTATTGCTTCCTTTGTTACCAGATACCACTTACTAGAGGACTAACACCCTGTTATTTTGTCCCTGTAGCAAATGTTGTAATTAAGGGGTTCATATCCTTGTGATGGCAAATGCTTTAACTGACGTGTAGGATCTTTCTTTACATCACTTTCTTGCCGTTTCCATGTGAAATAATTGCACATGGTACACTCTGACTTTCAAGATGCTTTCTAACTTCTTTTTTCCTTTAATAGATGCCTTTGTGTGTATGTGTCGTTCCTCCTTTCAACAGAGAAATACAAAATTATGGGGAGAAGAGGGAATCTGTTGCTGGGTACCAGGAGATTTGCTAGAAAACTAAAAGTATGCGTTAGATATTGGAAGAACATTGCTGAAATAGTACCACACTCTTAAAATTAATCTTAGAAAAGAGAGAAATCATCTTTAAGCCATATGGCTTTGGAATAAAGTTAAAGTTTTAGCTGTTTTGTTGGTTTAATTTTGTTTTCCTTGTTCAACCAGAAGCTTGTATTGTCAATACCTTTGTATTCTGAACACTCACTGAGAGATTACTTCAGAAATAATTCCCTATTATACCTCCTGAATCTGGAATACTGGAACTGCTGTCTGCAGTGTATGATACCTCCTTACCTCTTACAGAGTTTTATAATTTTCTCAGGCTTAAATATAGGGCATTAAAATCTGTATTCTTCTGCTGTCTTCTTCAGCCTCTCTTCAGTGATTAAATGATGCTTTCATATGCTTATCTTCCTTCTGACGCCTCTTTGTATTTTTTTTTTTGGTGTGTCAGTACTGAATTGCCTGTTACAAAAGCTAAATCTGTAAGTGGTTCAAGGCTTTTGTGGGTTTTCTGAGGAGAGGGACAGGGCTGTTCAGTAGTCCTGTACTGTTTGATAGGGAACAGAATCTGTCATGAACAATCAGTTGTGGAAAGTTCCTAGCTTAAGTGCTGTGAACTAGAGGCTGCAGCTAATTTAGTAATACTAATTTTATATTTGATGTTTTCTAGCTAGATGAAGAGCTCTCAGGAGTTATTGAAGTCGTTGGAAGAGTAACAAATCAAGCAACTATCATGTGCATGTCATATGTCCAGTTCAGAGAAGATAAAAGTCCATTTGGTAAGTAAAAATACACATGACATTCATTTTGAGTTCATGTTGAGTTCTGCAATAATTAATTAAGACAGTCTGAGAAAGTTCTGCTTGTTCAGCCTGGAGAAGAGAAGGCTCCACGGAGACCTGATAGCAGCCTTCTAGTACCTAAAGGGAGCCTACAACAAAGCTGAAGAGGGGCTTTTTACAAGGGCAGGTAGTGATAGGACAAGGGTGAATGGCTTTAAACTGAAAGAGGGTGCATTTAGATTAGACATTAGGAACAAATTCTTTATTATGAGTGGTGAGACACTTGAACAGATTGCCCAGAGAAGTTATGGTTGCCCCGTCCCTGCCAGTGTTCAAGGCCAGGCTATACAGGGCTTTGAGCAACCCTATCAAGTGTGAGGTGTCCCTGCCCATGGCAGGGAGGTTGGAACTAGATAAGCTTTAAGGTCGCTTCTAACTCAAATTATTCTGTGATTCTGAAAGTAAAAAGGGAAACCTTGATTATCTTTGCTTATGGACAAGGTCTTTCAAGCTGCCAGATACACAGTAAAATGTAGAAAAGTTGAGTGTCATGGGAAAAATCCTGTACAAAATATACCATTTTACTGTCAAACTGTAAGGATTGACTTGATGTTGGAGCCAGCCTAGATAATTCTGATCATTCTCCCACTCCTGACCATGTGGTTCTTGCTTTGCATTGGACCTTATGTGATTGTACAGCTCGCAGGCCTAAAACTAACCTTCCAAAAAGCAAGCAATGGGAGGGTTGCTGCCGTGGAGAAAACTGGGGAGGATGAGGGACTCTGGGAACACTTAGCTGTAGTGTTTTCAAATAAGCAGGGGTTTAATGCTGTTATTTGCTTGTGGGGAATTTAATTTACACATCATAACAATTTTCTTTGCCCTTTTTTCAGATCTGGAACTATATGATGAAGCACTAAAACTTATTCATGAATTCCCTGAATATTACCCATTTGGTACTGGAAGGAACACTTGATTTTTCTTTGCATACATTGACAGCATGGTAACAGTTGCATATATTTCCCACCAGTACACTGAAAAGATGCTAATACATGCACCATGTATTGCCACTGAAGAATGATTTCTTTGCAAATGTATTTGTTCAGCAAGGAGAACACTTCTGTGGCTGTTTCACTGTCTGTATATATTTAACTTTTTTGAATATTTGACAGGTGTTTCTCTTGCAGGATTAGTCTTGCTAGAAACTGAAGTTTTGTAACCATCTTTGTGTTGTTATTGGTAAATATTACCTTTTTATAGGAAACTTGTACTGAGGACATTTGGTGGGGTTTAAGGTAAAGATTTTTTTTTTAATCTCATTTGCTTTGGTATAAATCTATTGAAGACAAGGGGTATTTTGCATCTTTAAAACTGTCTCCAATAAAAAAATTGACTTTTTCAGTGATAATCTGGTGACTCCTGTTTTAGCTGACTGTCATGGGTTCAGCCATGACACTGACAGAGGTAATTTTAAGAGAGTACAAGGTACTTACTCTTGCTCTGATGTTAAACACTTGGAAGATGTCTAGTTAGGCTTGGGGATTTCAAGTGCAGTTGACTTCCCATCTCAACTTTTGTTTTTGGTGGAGTCTAAGTGATGACTTTAACCATGTAAACTTCCAGACAGGTCCCAGTTTTGTTACTATCCAGGCTATTTACAGCACATAGCAGAATTCTTAAAGCTCTTGCGGTAAAACAATCAAAGGCAAATCTAACTTTGGAAATACTCTCTATGAGTTAATGAAGTATTTCAATGTATTTTAACTAACCTCTTCTACAACCAGGTTTCATGTTTAATAGCTAGAGTTAGTGCATTACACAGATGGCTGGCTTTGTGCTTATTTATAGACATCTGTGTTTTCAGTCAAGGAACGTATGTTTCAATGATTACTTATTAAAGTTACTACAAAGTGTGTGGATGATCAAGATAAAAGATGATTCCTCCCCTCCACCCCCTTTACTCAGAAGACAGACAATGACAAAGTTACTGCCACTGGGAAGGAAACGTCTTTTCCAACCTGGTTGATTCTACAGTTCTATGAAACCTAAGTCAGTCTTGTAACAGCAAAAAAAGAACATGAGGTCAGTGTGGCATGAAGCTGTGCACTGTCCTGTAGCACTATTACCACTGTGGTTTAGTGCTCAGTAGGAAAAAAATGTCATTTTTAATAACTGTATGCATGTTTTCCTAGCATTTAAAAGTTTTGTATGATTCTACTTTAGAAAACTGGTATTTGTGCTTTTACATATATTCTGTAAAATGCTACATGCACTTACTAAGCACAGACCACCCAGGCCTGATAAACCAGTCTACCACTAGATGGCTACAGCACTTTACCCCCCTACAGAGAGCATCCTTGAATGTGTGGGCCTGTGTGTAAAATTTTTAATGTATCCAAATGGGAAATGCTCCAGTTTCTCTTTGTTATTCAAGACATGCAACAATGATACATGGCTAGGCAAGCAGTGTACAACTCCAAGTTTCCACTAGGTGCTTCTCGATAGCCGATCAAGGGTTGTGAATAAACGGCATACCCTGGCTATATGGCTCTACCAGTAAGACAGCAATGCAAAGAACTGTGAAATACTCTTGATGTTAAAATAACGCTCAGGTCACATATGCACTTACCAGGTGTGGGAAATTGCCAGTCATTCCATCTATCCAAGGGAAAGGAATAGCCATGGAGCCTCCTGTTTGTTAGGTTGGCACTAACAAGGTGAAGGTGTGAGAAACTGCCAGATCTGGTAGATAGTAAAATGGGAAACAGTGGCTTCGTGTGTTACTGCCCAGAGGGGAGTCACCAGAGCAATTCTATCATAAATACAAAAGAGGCACATCACCAAAAACAGGACAGAAGAGCCATAATGGAAGGTGTAAATAGGAGAAAGCAGTTGCTTTGGGAGGATGTGGGTGTGGTAAAGGATGGGAATTTGGAAGAGTATATAAATGACATAACAGGGCTGTCACTTGTAGCACAGCAGTGAGCCTGCAGTTCCCACCACACTTGTGATTGATTTTAGGGACCTGGCTTTTTTTCTCCTGTGCTTCCCAAGGGAAGGTTTGGAGCAGCCTTCCTAATCTTGGCATGGGGAACACTGCCACACTGCCTTCTGTAACATCTGGGAGAGCTGGAAACATAACTAGAAAACAAACATGGTACAGAAAGGTTGTCTACCAGAGGTTGAAAGTTCCCTTCTAGTAGGGATGCCCAGGGGAAGGCACCAGAATGCAGCACTGCAGCATGCAGAAAGTTCTAGGGCTGCACTCAGGTGAGGAGAAGCCTCATCTGGGATGTCGTGCATACTTGCCAGGCAATCACTAGACTCCCAGCTGACCCTGGTCACCATCATCAGGACTGCTCCACTGTCTCTGCTCAGGCACAAACACATGTACAACTCACACTTGTACACACATGCAAGCATCCTGTGCATACAATGAGGAAGCACTTGTGCTTAATCAGGGAAGGGAGGCACAGCTGGGGCATATAATGAAATTAAATTACAGAAATGCAACCAGCATGAACCACAGGCCTCTTCATGAGGGACTGTACTGAGGACAAGGCATAACGGGTTCAAACAAGGGAAGTTTAGATTGGATGTGAGGAAGAAATTCTTTACTGTGAGGGTGGTGAGGCAGTGGAATGTGTTGCCCAGGGAAGCTGTGAATGCTCCATTGCTGGCGGTGTTCAAGGCTGGGTTGGACAGAGCTTTGGGTGACATGGTTTAGTGGGAGGTGTCCCTGCCCATAGCAGGGGGGTTGGAACTAGATGATCTTAAGGTCCTTTCCAACCCCAACTATTCTATGATTCTATGATAGTGTCAAACCATGTTAGCATGTGAGGCCACTTTCACCTAGTTAACAGATTTTAGCAGATATCAGAAAACAGTAAAAGTAACTGCAGCTACAAAATGGCTGGAGCTATCATTTTTGTTAGAATAGATCACCCCCAAAATTACAGCTTTTTGAAAGTAAAAGCAAAATCAGAAAAAAAATATTATTATTAAAAAACATATGCCTCTTACTCTGTAAATAGTGGAATTATTTGTCTGGGAGCCCAATTACCAATTACAACAGCCGAAAGTGGTAGTTATACTGTACTGGAATATGGACACGTTCATAATACAAAATCTTCCAAAGACATGAGTATCAAAGCAAGCACCTAGTTTAATGAAATGATAGAATTTGACAGGAACAGGTATAGTCAAGGTGAAAACATTACAAATGAGTTTTTCTTTCATAAAAAATGAAACAATGTAAGTTAATAGTTGTGTTCACCCGGACATGGAAATATCAGGAAAATTTACTACATGTTGTTACTACAGAGGAATAAAAGCATATCCTTGACACTTACAAACCCTCATTTCCATAAAGCAGAAATTTTATTGCCTGTATTTATATAAATAGAGTATCATACAGTAAACCCCAGGTTACATTTATAAATGGAGAACATTTTGAAGAGCTCAACAGCAACATGAAGTGTGCAAATACACTGGAAAAGGAAATAAATACTCCCAACAAGAATTTAAAAAAGTAACTGCTTTCCCATGCCTACAAATACCAAGTACCTCTTAGATTTTAGCTTAAAAAAGATCTTTGTCAATCAGGCAAGAACTTTAGATCAGAATAAATGTAGAAGACGTATTACAACATTAGCGCTAAACCATAAGACGCAACCCAAAGCTCTGAATGGTATCCTGTACACCTACAGAAAACACTTCTACATTCTATCATGTTGCAACTACACTAGAGCATTTTGAACTAGTGGTATATTACAATATATTCTCTTTCAAAACAGCCATTTTCACAGTCCTGGCAATACCAGTTTATTGCTAGCATTCCATTTAGTATTTCATAGTACGCAAGTGTTAAGTAACTCATATACTGTTTCTACCAGTAAATAAACACACACCAAATAAACTGATGTTATTATCACATACCTTAAAACAGGTTTGTTTTTTTTTTCCCCCTAATTTGTGTGAATTTTGTTGCCTATAAAATCAAGGACAACAATACCGATCAGCTCCTAGAATAGCATTAGCAAAATAGCACTGAATCTCTCTCAAGTTAATAAATAACCCTAATTCCAGCTGGTAACATCTAGAACTACTTTGGTTCAATGACCTAAAATTGTGCAGCCTTTATGGAGCAGACTGGTGTCCGCTAGTGACCAGAAGCAGGATTTATATAGGTTCATTTCACACTTCCCTGCACATTTCAAAAGTACAGGGAAATGCTGACTATTCAAAAGTCCACAAATTCATCTGAAGGAAAATTCAGCATGTAGTTTAAAACTTCAATATTTACAAGTCTCCAGACCTTGAGATTTTAGATCTTCACAATACGACATTAAAAATTGATCAAATGAAACCTCCCCATGGTTTACCTGCACTCTGCACTGAAAAACACATGGCTTTTCAGGGAACTCTTCTCTGGGATAGATGTCACTAGGAGACAACCCCCAATTCTTTAGCATCAAAATTCACATCAGCTAGGTATGTAGGTAAATTAAGACCTTGAACTGCAAACATACTGCCTTACTATTAACAAAATGTGGGAGCAGAAAGAAATTGATTTCTCTTTAAAATAAGTCTTCAGAATACAATTAACAGTTGTACTTTGAATGAACTTTGAAGGAAACTCATTTGCATACAGGAAAGTGTGATCAAACAATGAAGAGTCACTTTGCATCTTGTGAAGAACACTTCTGAGGTGTTTATTTGAAGGCCCACTTTTACATCATATAAACACTGGTTTGTTTCAAAAACAAATACAAGGGCCAAAGAACACTACCCTGAAAAAGCCTTTTTATTAAAAGTTCTTTGGATTTCCGGAAAACCAGAGTCCACAATTCCAGGAGTGCTTTTGAGCTGAACTGCTTCAATCCTCTGAAAAAGGACCACATATCACACCCAGAGGCCCATTTAATGAATATCTGTCTCTACCAAGCACAGTCATACACACAGTATTTTACTAACCCAACAGCAACTTATTTTTTCAGAGTCAATAAGTGACCTTTGTCATAAAATATATGCTTGGGCTATGATGAAGATCCACGGGAAAACCTCATGTTTTCAAGTAATATTTATGCCTGGACAGTCTCTGCTGGAATGAGATTTCCTGTTGTATCCAGCTGCATACACTTACAAGAGCAGGCAGAAACTGGGCACTCGGTATGGTCCCTGGATACCAATAGTAGAAAAAAAAATGGGTAAAATAAAACTAACAGTAATTTTGTAATCTATTACAATTTGTATGTGCAGGGGCACATAATTAATTATAGCTCAGAAAAACTCAGCATCATAACGAAGTTTTGCATATGTTCTAAACCAAAACATGATAATAATAGATACAGCAAAGGAGGCATGTCCTGCTCAGTGCAGCATAGACACGTGAAGGAAGAAAGATTTTAACATCAACTTACCTGAACCAGCTAAGCATGTGCCCAGCATGTCCACCATGCCTACAGTTGTGACACCAAGTAAACCAGTTGTTGAACTGGGCTAATTTCTTGTCTTTGCTGAGATCCACCTTTTCATCTGACTTGGATCCTCCTGTTCAGAAGTAAACCCACCCCCCAAACATGCTTGTAAATCACTGTGCTTCATTTATATTTCAGTTCCTGGAACAATATTAGAATAAATTTGAAATTAGGCATATTATGTGAAGAAGTGGCCTGAGAAGAGCCAGAGAAGTCAGTAAAAAGAGAAGTTAGTAAAGAACTGTTGGAATACCAAAGAAAGAATTACATTGCTGAGCTATTGCTTCACATCTTACATGCATGCTAAACTTGCCTATTAAGCAAATTTTACAGACAGAATCTCTTTCAACAGTGATTTATGTTTCAATGATTATGTTCCACAGAATTATGGGCCTGTTTCACTGCACATGAAATGTTTGCTTTAGACAAATCAACAAAATCCAAGTTATGAATTGGAACAATGATAATTTAGAAGTCATAACAGATCAGTGAAAGAACAAGAACAGATATATAAATAGATGACAACTGCACAGAATTTTATGGCTCTGTAACAAGACTGACCTAAAAATATGAACAAAATCAGTTCCATTTAGACCTTGGGTAATGCCGAAGCCAAGACATTTGGAACCAAAAGATTCTTTCTAGTCGTAATATTTCTTCGCTGTGACAGCATGATCCATACGTTCTTTCATACTTAGTGACAGAGAGAATACTACATTAAATTTATCCTCTCATCCAGCTAAAAGTCAACTTATTTACATTTTATAATTCCTGTAGTACCCCTATAACTCATCTCAAGAAATTACACTTCCCATTTCTTCCAGTTTTGAAGCTCACAATACTAACCACAGCAATACTTGCATCTTTTCTTCTGTCTAAACATGGAATTTCACTGACACTCTCACTGGGAAAACTGTCAGAACCCAGTAACTGTGCATACTGTCTGACACCAAATAGCTGAGACATAGGTTCCATCATAAGAAATCAGACAGGATATAAACAAGTTTTCAATTACAGTCTTCCTCCCTCAATTGAATATTTATAGAATGAGTATAGATGCAAAGAAAAAGGTGCAACAGAAGATCATCCAATGGGAATTGCCAATTAAGTCTCTAACAAGTACACCCCTTTATTAACTAAAATCTACTAGGTCATACCTGGACAGCTGGAAACTGGTGTTCCCATATTTATCAAGCAAAGTGCACAGCGAGGAAGGGGTTTACGGCAACCAGGACAGCTTGTAACTTTTGACTTCGTTGGTGAACCACTAACTCCGTATTGGCTGAAACCTCGTCCCTGATGAGGAATAGCTGAACAGCTGTAAGAGATTGATTTTCCACAGAAATTGCAACTCACAAACACCTAAAGAGAACAAAAACCCATTAATTTTTTTGTTTTATGTTTTTGCTACATCTATGAGTGAATTTGTTCAAGCTAGTAAACACTTATTTACCAGATATTCAAGACAGTGGCCTGCAAAGCCAAGATGACTCATGAAGGAGTTTTTACCATCTTGGCTTATAGATGTGCCACACAGTCCTGAGAAGTAGGCCTAAAATATGATCACTTACCTCAAAAGCACATGAAAACATGCAGAATTATGACAACTTGAAAAGGCATTATTTAAGATAATAAAAAGCAGCATCTGCAGTCATGAAACTAAATTTACTGTAATTACTGTATAATTAAATCTGGTCTCTCCTTTCTTATAGTCAGGTAACCCACTCTATGACCAGTCTCAAACATGAGGAATTTCCTAATAATCTTTCTCTTTATACCTTATGCCAAAAGTTCTGACTTAATATCAAGGAGCATGTTTTAAACTCTTTAGGGGCTGTTTATGTTAATCACATAAGGAAAGAGCAGTAAACTCCACTTGCAGTAGCATGGATGCAGCTCTCCTTAAACAGCTTTGACGAATGCATTAATTCAAAAATAGCCTTCCTCAGAAACCTCTGGGCCCTCAGGCTTGTACTGCACATACTTGGCAGACAAAACAGAGCAGAAGGTGCTGTGGTAAGAACAAATTAGCTAAAAATGCCACCAGACGTTAAGTAGATAGCATTTGGACAGGGCATTAGTTTTTGGTATAGCTCATGTTCAGAAAGGATAATGAAAGTTGCTGTTCACTTTCAGTTTAGGGTTCAAGAGCTTCAAAATAGCTTTGAGGTCCACCTCAGTTAAAACAGAGCCAATCTGAACTAGTTCTTGGCTCAACTCCCTCGTTTCAACATCATCCTCACCCTGTTGCTGAAGTCAGCTGGATGAATCATCTGACATTTTTTTTAAATCATGGGAGGAAAAAAAAAAACCAAACAGTTTTCTCAGAAGAACAGTGTTGAACAGATTTGGTTTCTAAAAGGCAACCACATACTTGGAATGAAAAAGTCTACTGGGAAAAAAAAGAAAGAAAAAGGTGGAAAACTGATTTCCTAGGTTAGATACGAAGATTTGCAGATTTTTTACTATAGTTCTGCACTCCGTCAAAGCAGTTATCAAGTGTTTAAAAAAAAAAAATCTGGGGAAAAAAAAAACCAAGCCAAAACCACAAAAACAACAAAAGCAACCCACAGTTCAGCTACATTTTTAGGGCAGCTTTAGTTGAAATCTTTCTTTCTTCCACACACGAATCCTCATGAAAGCCAATGTGCAGCCAGCAACTTTTTTCTATAGAAGTACCAGGCCACCTTCCTTCCTGGACTGGTCATACTTCATACAACAATTATATTTACCTGGGCTAAAGGTTTTGAACTGGGATCCAGCTTACTCCTATGGATATCAAATTCTGCACGTTTATGCCAAAATCTCCAAGCATCTAAAAGGTTCCTGTAGTTCTCAATCCAGTACTGAACCCTCTCATCCTTAAGTACTTCTGATGGAGAACCCTAAAGCAGGCAGGGAAAAATCTCAGACACACTGAAGATACACAGTACATATTACTTATTTCTGAAAAAGGCTTTACAAATAGCACTGTAAGATGTGAGAAATAATAGTGCAGTTTGTTTAGAAAAAGATTAGTTTTCTGTTAAACTGTAACATAAGTTTGATAATTCTTTTCTCCAGTCTGCCACTGCTTGAAAGTACTTGTGCTGCTAGGTCCTAAAAACTTGTGTCTGTCAGAAGAAGTATTACAAAATCCTGTCACATAACACACTCTAAATCATTGTTATGAATACATAGGCAGTTAAACATGGTGTTGGCAATAGCTGCAACTCTAAGGACCAAGACAAGTCCATGATAAAAAAAAAACAAACCCAATGCTTACATTGGGTAGTTCTCACCTCAGTTCTCTGCCAAAATCCTGGAAGCAAAAAAAGTAAATGAACTTCTCTGGAAATACACCAGCAATAAGCAGGGGAATAGGTATTCCCAGTTCAGCTAGTGAAAAGGGCTACTTTTTCTTTTTGTCTCTTTCCCCTACTATCTTCTTAAGCTATCTCAGCCAGGGAGAGTGAAGATACATATTCATAGTTAACATTGATTGTTCTAGATGATTTCACAAATCATGCACGATATATATTGTCCCAATTGATTACAGATAATATTTTTAGTTCGTAAGAGGCAGTATTATTCTCCTACAGAAATTATAAACAGGTCTCTATAAACATATGAGTGAAACACTAACCTGTAGCATGCAATAGCTTGCTGTCTGGACATCCCCTGTTCTGTCAACATAACTTTCCATCAAGTCAACTCCATCTTTTGTCAGCCCTGTTAACAGTATTCCCTCCAAATTCCCAGCATCTTTCATTTCATTTGTTAGCTTTTCAATAAACCTGTTCAGCTATAAAACAGAAAATTTATTTAACTTTTGCCATCTCTTCAGCTTTTCCTAACTCCTTTCCTAATGTTTGTCATACACTGGCATATGACAGAACTTTCATGATTTGAATAGATTTAAGAGGGTCAGCTGCTAACAGAACATGTTGCTTGCTGGACATTACAGAGAAAAAGTTATATGGCTATATCTATTGTACTGCAAGAATTCAAGTAGTTATCAACAAACTTTCAAGCCTCCTATAAGAAGAGCAAAGAGGCAGGTTACATATTTAAATACTTAAATGAGTTTAACAGAAAGCATTCCTGCTGTAAAGCCAAGCCTTAATTCGAATATAAGCGTCTGGAAATAAATACTGAGTAAGTATAAATACTCCAGAAAAACAGACGTAAAGGTAATGCAACAGCATTTAGCAAACTAGCATGTCATGAATACCAGTAAAACCCCCATACAAACAAGAAAAACAGTAACAAAAAAAAATCAGACTGAAGATACAAACTGAAGACCAGATTATATCCTATTGTAATGAGATAAATCACTCGTGACTTATTGCTTCCATTGTTCACCCCTCACCCTAGAGTTTTTTCCGCCTTTAAATAAAGCCCAGCCTTACAGTTTGCTTAAATGTGCAACCACAAACTTACCTGAGCATCATTGAGGAATTTGCAAGCAAATGCCACTCTGTCTCGTACAGCTACGTTATTTTCATACTTTGGAGAGAAACACAGAAATACTACCATCACATACAAGTTTCCACCTTGCCAATACACTGTTTGTAAAAGTCAGACCATTTGCACTATTGTATAGCTAATACTATAAAATTGATTATGTACAAAGACAATGGCACATCTGAAGAAAGCAAACACTAAGTTTAAGACTAATTACTGATACTCAGACATAAGTATCAGAGCAAGACCAGTTAAAGGAATAGTCTGCTCAAATGGCAGGAAAACCTCGTATAAAACTTCCTATGAGGTTAATGAAACTCTAAGAAAAAAAAAAGGGAAACTTTGTAGGTCATGTAGGGCTGGATGTAGAGCTTCTAGCACATATAGCTAAGGCTATCACCAAGTCCCAGGGGTAAGGAAAAGAAACAAGCCTTCAATTACCATATTTACAAAATAACTAGTCTAACCACCACCAATTCCTTTATAAAAATCATGACTAAAAGTTACTAAACAAACAGAAAACAAAACAAAACCCCAAACAACTGAAAACTAATTCCAAACACCCAGAACATGGATTTCTCACAGGAATATTGGCATTCACGGTGCAGAAATGCAATAATATTTACTTTCTGCTTTTTAATCCTTTTACTAGAAGTGACACTGAAGGGAAAAAAAAAGAAATAAATCCTTGACTAGATAAAACTGCAGTTCTGTGCTGTACCTACATTTTCCCTCTTGATATTCTCAGAATAGAAATTGTGATTAACACTGCCAAAACAAGATGTGCTTGGCAAAATCTTATCTATGCAAACCTCAACAGGTCTCACTGAAGTAAAAATTAAAACAAGAAAAAACAAACCAAACAACTTACCTTGTGATCTGTTTCCAATTCATACAAAAAAGCAACTATAAAATTATTACCTAAAATCCAGAGTACCAGAACATTCTCTCTTGAAGAGAAAAACCTCACGTTTCTTTCCTTTGTGTTTCTTTAACCTTTTTTTTTTATAATCTAAACCCATCATATATGACAACTTTCTTTTCAGCGGGTTTAGGCCAATTACCCTTCTGCATTACAGGAGGCCTCCCTTGAGCTAAGTAAGCCCTATAGAATCAAGCATTGCTGTTGTTATTTAACCAAGAATAGAGTATATTACCCCTCCAAAGGCTCAAAATATCTCATAATTAAAGACTTAGTTTGTTCTTCACATGGTAATTTTATACCAAATTCAGAAGATGTTTACTTAAAATAATTTCACTGTGTTGAAACATTTAACAGAATAGTTTCACATGAAAAATACAAGCCAATGCATATACAGCTTAGTGAAAGTCCTGCAAAATCCCCTGCACTTACTGTTCTGTGCATTTCCATTATTAACCTCCCTTCTCCTTTTCCCCCTGCTTAAATCATTTTGATAACCTATTTCTAGTAATTCAGTAACTCCAAGCTAAAGAAAAAAAAAATTCCTCCAAAAAATGTGTAGGCAATATTGAGTATTTTCACTGCTTTTGCATGTTTTGTTCACTAGTATGTCTGTTTAGCAGAAAAAAAAATGTTACCCGACAGTATCAGGAGAAATCAATACATTCTAAGTAATTCACCGAGTATAAAGCACTTCCCCTACATATATGTGTGCACACACAGAGATATACACATATACAGGCACCTATTACTTAAAGCATTTTTAAGAAACAGAAATTTACTCACCAAAACACCATCGTAGGAACCAGACTCACTTGTAAGGAAAGCAAACATAGCACACAAGTAGGGATTGTTCAACTGCAGTCTAAGAGTACTGCACATTTCTCTCCAAAGTGAGTTCTTCTCATCTGTGTAGCCTGATAGAGCCATTGCCACAACATTAAGGTTCAGATCACCTGATTAATTAAAAACAAACAGTGAAACAATATTCGAGTTAAAAAATCCAATTAAAACTGTAATCGAAAGCATCAGCTTGAAACAGAGCATTCTGTCAGGATGCAAGACAAACTGTAGTAGAACTAACTAAAATAAAACATACACACACTATAATTTGTTAGTGTCTGCTTTAAATGCCTCTGTTCAGATAAGGTAATGGCTCTAGAAGACACAAGCCCACGTGCATGACAGCCAGAGTCACATTTTAAGCAACAACACTCTGGTTATTGAAAGGGGCAACATTAAAAATAAAAGAACCCTAACAGCTCCCTTCATGTCTCCCCTACCCACTTCAGTGGCAAGACAGTCTTAAATTTAATGAGAACAAAGATGCAAATTGGGGTTGTAGGAGGAATACTGGCAAGAACACAGAACAAAAGTACCTCCATCTCCTGGCTCCATTATCTTAAATTTTTCTCTCATACACTGCAACTCTTACCAAATATTACTCAAAATCAAATGTTTTCTGCAGAGCCTGAGTATTAAATTTCAGTTATTCCACAGCTGTTGTACCAGCAGAAGGTGGTATACAGCCCAACAGAAGTTGATACACATGATGCAACTCTATTCAAACAAAAGAATTCCACTACTTCTTTTCACTTTCTGTGGTATGTAATAGTAGGAAATTGAAATATACAATCTATTTTAACTAAAGAGTAAGGCTTATGATAGTCTGAGGAATGAAATAGCAGGATTAGCCAGATTCTGAGGCTCCAGTACAACTACTTCAAGTACCTATAAGACAATAGGCATATTTTCATACTACATAACTCTGTTTTCAGAAAAAAAAAATCAATCTAAGGTGAAACAATACCAAAATAAAAGATACTAAACACAATACACACCTTTTCCTGAGGAAGCCCCTTTATTTAGAATTTGTATTGCTCGCCGTATGTCTAAGTTGAAAAGTGCTACAGCAGCTGCTCGCTCCCAGTCTCCTTCCTGTTCCAATGAATTTATAAAAGGTTCCACATCTAAATCTGTTCCCTTCTTTATCCACCCACAAAGCTGCAAAGCCAAGGACCTCTCCTCACTCAGATACTGAATAATATCTGCCTGTCTATCGGGTCCACTCCTGCTGTGCCTGAGGTTCTCCGTTGTTCCTAGAAATGGGAAATAAGTTAAATCATGGTTAAATCACAGTTTAAATTGCAATGACAACGTATCACTTAGATTTCCACCATAAAGCTGAGTATCACATTTTAGAACTTCAACATTACCAAAAACTCCACAGTAAGAAACAGCATACACAAATTCATTTTCATATGCAAAAATCATGCATCATAACTTGTCACACATCCAATAAGCCTTTTCCATCTTCTACCTCATAAGATTTTGGACGTTCTTGTTACAGTTGACAGGAGTTGTCAGTATGTCCAATTTGAAAATACATAATACAACCAAACACTTGTTCTACCAGTTCTTTTCTTAGCAAGCGCCAATGTGCAAGAATAGAAGCCTTCCCACCACTGAAGCGTCACTTCTTCTCTCCAAGAAGAATAATATTAATAAGAGACATAACAAATAAAGAAGGAAATATTCAAATATTAGATTATCCTAATAAAAACTTCTCTGAGCATGAGAGGCATGAGATGTCCAGATAGCTTATTTAAACATAGTTATACTAATGTCCTATACAGTCACTACAGTGAAAAACTACATCCCTATATAGAACTTAAAAAAAATGTAAGTTAAGTGGGGAGCAAGAATTTTTAGTGCCAAAGTCAAAAATCACATGCGAAATAGTTCAGTTTAAGATTTATCTCCAAGGATACTTTGTTTACATAGTTACTGACTTTCCAAGAACACTGAACATTCTGGAAATCACTGTAACAGAAAGCGTTAACTTACATGTATTAAAACACAAACAGAAATACTTTGCTCTTGTATGTTTAAATAGCCTCTTTCAACAATTTTTAAAGGCAAACACATGAGCGCATAATTCTGTAAGCATATAACAACAGAACTTATCAAAGTTAGAATATTCTTACCCAAAGATGACTTTACAATTGATTTAATGCCAGCATAAACTAAGGGACCTTTGTTTCCTGTGAGTTTTTGATCCATATCTTCAGTGTACTGCTTCATAAGTATTTTCATGTATAGGAAGCTTAATTTTTTCCCAAGTGTTTGAAAAACTTTTTTCTTTTTCAATTTAAAGTCACATTATATCAACACATGCAAAGTATATACAGCATGTTGCATTACATTTAAAGATTTTCAAGAATTTCATAGAAGTGGTTTACATATAAAGGTATATTAATTCTTCAGGATATAAAATAAAGGATATAATGCAGAGTGTACCAAAGTGATTTCAGCTGAGGATCTTCATTTCCAGCTAGGAGGTGATTTCTCCAAACTTGTTCAGTATCAAGACCGTACCTTGACAGAGCTCTGAGCCGCATTTTGGTTGCTATGTCTTTTTCCAAGGAACTAGCCTTTCCTTCTTCTGTACACTCATATAAATGTCGTCCACAAGCCCACATTAAGGAGGTCACTGGACTCCATGCAAGAGAAATTCTTTCAAAAACTGTGAAATCAGACATAGTCCTGTTGGGAGTCACTACTACCATTCGATTTTGACTTGTGGGATGCCAGGCAAATGAAGCAATGTAGTTTTCACATGGTTGGACACTTCTTTCAATTATTGTTGGCTCAGTTTCATCTCCAATAGGGGTAGGAGTATGCTGCATGTCATACAGTCTAATGATATTACTATCCCTTGTTAAAGTAGCTAGCAGTCCTGTTCTTGTTGGACACCATGCAACTTTTGTTAAGGGTTTTGGCTGCTCTGTCAAGGTCAAAACAGGCTTTTCAAACTTTCTTAAATCCCATATGGCAACCTGACCTTCATAGAAGGAAGCTACACGATCGTGGAAATAGGGATCAACAGTCACTCCCTGGACAGCCTTAGTGTTTACAAATATTTTTTGGCTTGTGTTCCTCAGATCAAAAATAGCCAGATTTCGATGCATTCCAGCTAAAAGCAGCTTCTGATCCCGTGGAAGCCAGCACAGAGAGAGGCAAGCATCGTTCTGACCTAATTCATATAATGGTTTTGTTACTACCAGTCCTGCTTCTGCATCTCCTGATGAAAGTCTTACTTTCTCTGTAGCAACTGCAGTCTCTGAGGCATATTTGCTACTGATATCCCAGATCAGGACCGAGAAGTCAGCCCGATGTTTATCTAACCCAGCAGCAAGCCAATTACTATCCAGTGGGTTCCACGCGAGGGTGTTGCATTGCCGTGCGTGTTTGGGAACAAATTCTTTGCCTATCAGATCTTTACATTTTGAGTTGTGGTCTTGACCGAGGCTAGTAAGAACCACACGACCATTGGCCTGTCCAACAGCAAGGAGGCATTCAGGATCGTACTTTGGATACCAAGCCACACATTTCATGTACGGTGTATCTGAATTTATGGACAACAGCGTAGCTGTTGTTTCTTCCGATAAGCGCAAGGACCCCGCCTTGAGTTCTGAACTTACAGCAGAGTCAATGTGATAAAGGCTCAACTCCGAATCGCACACAACAAATCTGTCAACATGGTGCGGGGCCCACAGAATATCAGGTTTGGAGCCACTCATGTTTAGAGTAGGTTTACACACAATTTAAGCTCTTGTAAGAAGAATCAGGTGATATCCATGCATATGGAAACTGTTGAGAGAATAAGTGGCATGAATGTTATCAAACCCCACATTCCTTTGTAATCTGAGATCATCTTTAAACAAATGAAAGTATGGTTCTGAATGACTTTTAGCCCAAGGGTTTAACACATACTAATTCCAAGCCGAAACCTGCAGCATTCTCTGCATTACACCACTTTCCCCACAGTTCACTGTTTTTGCTGATGTTTTCCTACAGAGATAGAGCCAACAGAGCCACCCACAAACCTGACAGCATAATTTAGTGTTTACAAACTCAACATGCATATTAATCAAAACAGGATTAGCTGAGATGTGATGTGGCATAATACATGGGTGTGCTGCTGGTAAAGGGACACTCCCTGGAACATGCAGAGAAAATCTCTCAAATTGAAGTGCACTAATAGACAAAAGTTGGACTCTGCCTGCTTTGTCTGAAGTCTGTTCCACAGCCTGGAAAAGCTTGCCCTCTTTAAAGATTCCTAAAGAAATACAGCTTTTCACTCTTTATCTTGTTCTACTGCTCCTAATTCCACCTTCTGCCACAGCGTTACCTTCTCTTCATTCACGTTTGGCCTAACAGTACTCATAAATGGGCACTGCTGTTAAAGATCATCTACACGTTCAGCAACTGCATGCCCAGAATCACCATAGATACCTACATACAAAAAAACCTCACGCACCCTATAAACACTTTCTGTACCCGGAGAGAGACACACACGCCATTGGGAAGCATGAAAAGTGAGTGGATTTACTCCCGGCCCTCCTGATGCTCACGCTCCGGCAAGGCTCCGCCGTGCCTGGAGGGGGTGACAGGGCCACAGCCCACCCCGCCCCACCGCTTTCTGCTTCGGGGCCGCCGCCGAGGCCTGTGGGGACACGGCGCTGGCGGCAGAAACGCACCCACCCCCGGTCCGCGAGCGGCTGCGCTCACCCAGCCCGCGGGGCCCTCCGACACTGCTACCGCTGCAGTCGGGGTAAGGAGCCGGCGAACCGCCGCCGGCCAGCACTGTCGGCCCAGCAGGAAGCACCGAAGACACACGGTACCCTTCCGCCACGGCGCAGGGAAAACAACGACACTTCCGGCGCACAGATTACAACGTCACTTCCAGCAGAGGCGGTGTCAACCGCGGCATGGAGCCGCGGTCACTTCCGGCCTCGTCTCGCGTTGCGTCTCGTTGGGCCGCGGAGGATCCTCCTTCGGTGCAGCGGCGGTTTCTGTCGTGGGAGCGCTGCTCGGGCTGTGCGGATGGCGACTGCGGGGACCGCCGCGCTGGGTCACACCGCCAGGTGCTGACTGCAGAGCGTGGTGGTTTCACATCGCAGCGTCACAGGCTTGGGATGGGTTTGGGTAGGAAGGGAGATTAAAGCTCATCTAGTTCCGATCCCTTCCACTAGACTTGGTTGCTCAAAGCCCCGTTTATCCTGGCCTTGAGCACTGCCAGGGATGGGGAAGCCGCAACACTTTTACTGCTTTATGTTGCATTCTTCAATGGCTTATTGTTAACGTCGGCAGGTGGAAAAGGGGCTAACAGTGACAGTACCAGTTTACACACAGGTGGAAGTAACTCGTAAGCAGTAGCAAATGGACACTATTTGTTACACTGAAGATTGTGGCCTGTGTGAACAAAACCTCAGGAAACATTCAGCCTGGAGCATGCCGTTGGGTGCCTGTTTGCCGTGTGAATAGCTGGTTTCCAGTATCCTTCCCCTGCAGGAGTGTGCAGTGTGCTATACATCTCATCTCTGGTAACAGCAGCTCTCTCTACTTTGCGTTCAGCCCTATTTGCACTTGGCCCCTCTAACTTCCATCTCCCCTGAGTTCTATCTGTTCCAGCCCAAGGGCTTCATAACTGGGTGCAGATGACCTTTTTTAAAGGCATACAGGTTGGACAAAGTTAAGTAGATTTGCACAAGAACTAGAGCAAGTATATCCCTCTTTCACCTTACTTCTTCTCTCCTTAAGCTCTGTCTCTGCTCTCCAAAATATACCATGCTGCTTTAAAACATTATATGTGAATTTTATTTGACTGAAGGAAACCACCTGGTTTTCATTAGCCTTATTCTTGGAAATGACTGGATTGCTTTGGATAAAATTCAGCTGGAAAAACATCTGGCACAGATAGTTCCAGTTTCTGTCTTTGATGTTAAACTCTAAACAACAAAAACCAGAGTCTTAAATAGGAAATACTGGGCAATGTTATAAGGGGGAAGTACACAGCCTATCAGTAATTATACAGATATGTTCCACACACATTCTGTAGATGTGTGGTTCATCTCTGGTTTTGAATATACTCTGTAATGGGAATTACACATGGATATGGAGTCTAATGCACACCCTTCAGATGCCAAGTCAGTCTTCATTTGACTTTGTAGTCTCGGAAACATGCCAAGGGAAAGAACAACTGAAGGCTTACTACCTAGACATACAGGATAAACTCAAAATTACTGTACTTCTGCAAGGAAAAAATACTTAAAAATAGGTACTACTGTAGTTGCACAGATTTGTCATGTGGATCGTACCTAAGTCCTGTCAATGGTAATTCTGAGTGGTTTTCCTTATAGTCTCTATATTATACCAAAGACAAAATGGAAATGTTTGTAAGCTCCTAGAGCGCAGTCATTAAAAAATTATTTCAATAAAGAGCTCAAAGGAAAGCAAATTTTGTCAAAGGATATAAATGTCTTTCGCATGTCTTTAATGTTCTGAAGGCCTGGGAAGTTTGGGGTCTCCCCTGGGATTTGTAGCATCTTTTTAGTAATAAGGGAATTCTAGGAAAATAAAAAGTTGAAACATCAGTCTAGTGAGGAAGTATTGAATACCTCATATAAGAAAGGCAAAAAAATTATTAACCTACCAAGAAGATATAAGAAGCCAAGGAAACTGTTTAATCAGATAAAAGGTTATTCCAGGAATGTTTTGAAGGTGGCCTGGACATAAAAAAAAAAACCAGCCAGGAAAGCAGTAGATAGCATCTCTTGGTCTGTCTTTTCCAGAAAACTGGTAAAAGATAATAATGAAACAAGCATTTGTCATCTGTAAAGTATCAGAATACAATCATTTACTGTAAAAGCAAGTAGTGGGAACTTTCCCATTTCATCAACCAACACCCCCAAGTCCTTCTCCACAGGGCTGCTCTGAATTTTTTCTCTGCCCAGCCTGGGGCTGTGCCTGAGATTGCCTTGGCCCAGGTGTTGGACCTTGCATTTGGCATGGTTATACTTCATCTGGTTGGCATCAACCCACCTCACAAGAATGTCAAAGTCCCTCTGGATGGCATTCCTTCCCTTCAGTGTATCAACTGAGCCACAGAGCTTGGTGTCATCAGCAAACTTGAGGGCACACTCAATCCCACTATCCATGTCGCCAGCAAAGATGTTGAACAGGATTAATCCCAACACTGATCCCTGAGGGACACCACTCGTTACTGGTCTCCAGTTGGACATTGAGCCATTGAGCACTACTCTTTGTGTGCGGCCATCCAGCCAGTTCTTTATCCACCGAGTGGTCCACCTATCAAATTGATGACTCTCCAACTTAGAGACAAGGATGACGTGGGACAGTGTCAAAAGCTTTGCACAAGTCCAGATAGATGACATCAACTGCTCTTACCCCTGTCCGTCAGTTCTGTAGCCCCATCATAGAAGGCCACCACATTGGTCAGGCAGGATTTACCCCTAGTGAAGCCATGCTGGCTGTCACCAACCACCTTGTTGTTTTTCGTGTGCCTCAACATGCCTTGGAGAATCTGCTCCAAGATTTTGCCAGGCACAGAGGTGAGGCTGACTGGTCTGTAGTTCCCGGGCTCATTCATTTTCCCCTTCTTGAAAATGGGGGTTATAGTTCCCTTTTTCCAGTCATCGGGAACTTCTGACTGCTGTGATTTTTCAAATATGATGGACAGTGGCTTAGTAACTTCACTTTACAGCTCCTTCAGGACCTGTGGACGGATTTCATCAGGTCCCATGGACTTGTATACGTTCAGGTTCCTAAGATGACCTCAAACCTGATCCTCTCCTGTGGTGGGCCTAAAGTCTTCATTCGCACAGTCTCTGCATCTACCTTCCAAGACTTGGATGCTGCAGTCAGAATATTTGCCAGTGAAGACTGAGGCAAAGAAGTCATTGAGAACCTCAGCTTTCTCCAAATCCAGGATAGTCAGTTCTCCCTTTGTGGTGTATTGGGACGTGGACTCAGGTTGATGAGGATACTGAGACTTAGACCAAAAGTAAACTTTATTACAATCAAGCCCTTTTATCCCCTTGTTCAGTACTTTCCCAACCTGCACGAGCTCACCAATTTCAATCTCATGGGTTTATTTAAAAATCCCCCAGGTAAATAGTCCAATCACGATGCTGATCACAGGCGGTTCTGATGACAGTTTCACCTTCTTGCTTCACTTCTTCTCACATCCCCCAAGTCCTCTGGCCTTCAAATGAAAACCTTTGTTACCACAACTTCCTGGCTTATCACCCCAAGGCCTGCTTGTTTACAAAGCCTCATATCTTGTTCCCAGTGTTTTTCATGCAAATTCTATCAACTTCGCCTCCCACATGCCATTATCTTCTGGAGAGGGCCCACATTGTGCCTAGCTGTCCTTTGTTTACTGCATGTCTGCCGAAGCCCTTCCTGTTATCTTTCACATCCCTTACCAGATTTAATTTAACTGGGCCTTAGCTTTCCTGACCTGGTCCCTAGCTTCCCAGACACCATTCCTGTAATCTTCTCATGCTGCCTGTCTTCACTTCCACGTCTTTTTTTCCCTCTACATTTTCTAAGCAGCTCCTTATCAATCCAAGGAGGTCTCCTAGCCCTCCCACTGCACTTTCTTCTAGTTGGGAGGCAACACTCCTGGGCATGGAGCAGGTGATCCTTGAACAGAATTCAGTATCTGCTCTTGTTCAGTTTCTTGCCCCTGGAGGTGGCCCAAGGTGCCAGTCTATCTAGATCCCTCTGCAAGACCTCTTGTACCTCAGGAGAGTCAACAGCACCTCTCAGCTTAGCATCACCAGAAAACTTGCCAATGCTGCATTCAACTCCTGCATCCAGATGCTTGATACAAAGGTTGAACATTAGACCTTGAATTGATCCCTGAGGAGCACCACTGGTGACTACTTGCCAGACAGATGTAGCCTCATTGACTGCAACCCTCTGAGCCCTGCCATTCAGCTAGTTCTTCACTCAGCACACCAGGTATCTGTTCATCTCACAGCTGGACAATGTGTCTAGCAGGATGTCATGAGGGACAGTACCAGAAGCTTTGCTAAAACCTGGAAAACCTGTATCCACCACCATCCCTTCACTCACTGGGCAGGTGACCTGATCACAGAAGGATCTCAAATAAGCTCAACAGGACTTTCCCTTTGTGAATCCATGTTGACTGTGCCCGATGATCACACTGAGTTGCATGCCAGTTTTACATTTCCACAGGAAAGGAGATGTTATAATGAATAAAGTGAGGACTAACGATTCTACCAGATCCCACAGATGACCGCTGTAGTTCAGGGTCTTGTGTTCAGTGGATTGTTTACCATCATCTCATACAATTGACCTGAAACCAAAAAAGCTGTAGACAAGCTTTAAGTCTTCGTAGTTCAGAAAAGTGTCTCTTGATGAAATCATAGTTACAGAAAGGAAACCTCTTCGCATAACTAAGAAATGGTACTTTTATTAAGTAATTTGGTTTGCTTCTGTGAGCAGAGTTCCAGTTTGGGTTTGCAGTTAGTTTCCATTGGTTTGGTTTATTGACATAGACATCTACCTGTGAAACCGAAAAGGAGTTTTTCTGAAAAGGACCACAGGTGCAGGGCTGACATTAAGGCCCATGAATGGATGAGTCAGCCTGTGCTGAAGGACGCTCAGCAGACCAGTACTGTCATGGTTTAAGGCCCTCACACAGTTCTGCTCACTCACTCCCCCTTCTTTCCTCCCCAGCCCTGGGGAGATGGGGAGGAGAATCGAAAGAATGCAACTCCCACAGGATGAGATAAGAACAGTTTAGTAACTAAGGTATAACATAAATCACTACTGCTACCACCAATAATAATACAGGAGAAATA
>JASSUY010035831.1:33785-56944 GCA_032466535.1 Forpus xanthops
GAGATGGAGATGAGGAACAACTCCTTCTCCAGAGGGTGTTTGGGCATTGGAACAGGCTGCCCAGGGCAGTGCTGGAGACACCGTACTACTCTGTGGAGACCAGGTCCTCAGTGACATGGGTGCTGGGGTAAGGGTTGGACTGGATGATCCTAAAGGGCTTTTCCAACCTGGGTCGTTCTGTGATCCTATGACTAGGCTGTGGCACAGCCCCAGGGGTCATGTGTCTGTCCCTGCTCACAGCCTGCAGCCTCCCCAAACCCCTGGGCACCCCACATCTGACCCAAACCCCACCTTCCTTCTGCCTACCCCTGCAGCCAGCACGACTGTATGATGGCATCGCCGGCCTCTCACCCGGCGGGGAGACTTTCAGAAACTATACCTATATATGCACGTGCAGGGGTCAGGCCCTACCGAGTGCATATATATGGTGCTGGATGCAACCAGGTGGCGGAGCGGGTCTGGGGTCCCAGCGGCAGCCCCACTCGGCTGAGTGGGCACACGACACACAGAGCGACGGGGGGGACAAGGCACGATGAGGTGAGGATGGGGGGTGATGGCGGGGGGCGGCAGCGGGGCCGGGGCGGATGCACACCTCGGCAAGCGCACACGCAAAGCTACCTGGGAGCAATGAACACATGTCCCTCCGACTCAAAGTTGTTGGGCAGCAGGTATTCAAAATCTGCAACAGAAAGGGAAGGTTATCCTGCGGGACCGGGACCGGGACAGCGGGGCCAGGAGGGAGAGAGACGGACAGAGAGAGGGGAGGGAAGAACAAAGAAAATAAAAGGCATTTGCTGCTCTTGGTAACAAGAGAGGAAGGAAAAGGCCGTTCTGCTGTTGCTGGCACCGCACGGGAAGGAAGGTTATAGCCAAATTGGGAGAGGTTTGCCCATCTCGGCTCGAATTTGCTCGGTCGCGGGCTGGAGGTGCGCGGATGCCGGTGGCATGTACGCAGGGACACACAGAGACACACACACATATATATATGTGCGCACATGTAGATATATATATGCATGTTTGGGAGGGTGTAGGGCGTCTCTCTCTCGGGGTAGGGGGTGGCTGAGGGCAGGGAACCGCATGCTGCGCTCCTGGCCGCAGGAGGATCACCAGAACACTTGGTTGTCAGGAGAAAGGAGTTTTCAGGCATCAACATGGCCAAACGGGGCTCCTTGCTGAGGACAGTCCAACCAGAGGCTTCCTGCCCAGCACCGGGCACGCACTGCCGGGCTCTGCCGTGGCACCATCCCTCCCTGGGGAGGTGGGACCCCAATGGGGACCGGGTCCATGCTTGCACACCAGCCTGGACCTCGCTCTGCTGTAAGGGGGGTGGCAGTGCAGCAGGGCTTGGGGTGCCTCTTGGGACCCCCCCGACATCGGGGTGGCAGATGCAGGGTTCAGCTCATGGGTTAGGGGGTGAGTGTGGGGGTGCTATGGGACAACACAGGGCATCGGCCCTGCCATGGGCACTGCCACCCCCAGCCTTCCCTCTGGGCCCTGGCGCATGGCACAGCACAGCCAGAGGTTGGACTGTTGCTCTCTGAGGGCTGTAGGCAGGGGCTGGGTACAAGCCAATGAGAGGAAGAGGAAGAGGAGGAGGATACAAAACACTCGTACTTGGTCCATCAGCATTGCCATCACAGGGTCACCGGGAGGAGGCAACTCAAAGCTGATGGAACAGGGCTGAGGGTGGCACACGGGACAAATCCGGCCCTGGGTTTCATGGCTGATCTCCTGCCCCACTGCAGGGGGTGGTTCCAGCCCTGGCCTCAGTGGGACCTTGGAATAGAACTGAGCTGCTCCTGTGGGCATGGATGGTGCTGGGATACCATGGTTGCCAGGGGCTTCATGCCATGCTGGGGCAGCAGGGACAGCCACTGAGCAGCCATGGGGGCAGGCGATGGGACACCCAGCCCCAGGCTTGCCTTCCCCTGTGCAGTCAGTGGCATCACCCCAGGTTGCTCCCATCCCCACCTCTGCCAAGGAGTTGTGCTTGGGGGGCTTCCCCAAAAACGCTTGCCCCAGAGGGTGATGATGGCAGAGGACTGGGTCCTCACCTTCCCTCCATCTCTGCCACCTTTGGGTGCCCGTCCACAGCCCCCCGCTCCCTACACAGCCCTATCCCTTCAGGTTGAGTTGTCTTGGGGAGGGAGAAGCGAAGGAGCCGGGACAGAGGAGAAGGAGCCAGAGGAGGCGAGCGGGGAAGAGGAGCAAGAAGGGCTGGGGAGAGGGAGAGGAAGAGCAGGGTATCAAACTAGCTACGAAAGACCTCGTGGATCAAAAACAGCAGTTTCATACAAGATCAGCTCTTGAACGATACCAAACCGGGTTTGGGAGCGATGTGCAGGGAGGGAGTGGGGGATTGTCGTGACAAAGCTCTCATGGACAGAACAAGACATGTTGCTTTCAAATAAAGGGGAAACTGGAGGAGAGGAGGAGGAGGAGGAGGGAGGAAGGACGAGTCGGTGGTGGTTTGCAGGTTCGGCGTGGCAAACGGGCAGGGAGATGGGCAAGCAGGGGGCTGGGAGGGACTGGACACGGGGCAGGGGACGGGGTGGTGAAGGTGAGTGGTCTGAGACTGAAAATACTTGCCCTTCATTTTGATGTTTGGTACTGTGTGAATCCACCATAGAGAGAAAGCAAGAAAAACAACAAACAAAAAAACAACAAACAAAAAAAAAGGGGGTTGGGTGGAAAGGGGGAAGGGGGCACAAACAATATTTTATTCAATCGCCGTTTGAATAAAAATATTGTGTATCATAATCATACCAAAAGGAAACCTCTTGCAAAAAACGACATGAACAAAAGGAAAATGAAAGAGAAACCCAGTAACAGAAGGAAAAGAAAAGCCACGGTGAAATGAGAAGTAACAAAAAAATAAGTATGCAGATATAACTACAGAAATATATATAAATATATTCAATACTCCAAAGGAAAATGAAAGTCAGTAGCAAACAGTTGCAACAGTCTTGGTATCAAGATGTCCTCACTGAGTCAGGGGGCATGCACGGTGGGGGGGAGGACAGGGGCATCCCCCCCCGGGGACAGGGACAGCCTGGCCTCATCCCTGCAGGGACACGGGCTCCTGCCGATGGATGGAGGGGCAGGGGCCGGGGCTGCAGTGGGGCTGGGGTCGAGCCGCCGAGGGCAAGAAACGGGGGGAACCGGAGGGGAGAGGGGAAGGGTCCGCGTCTGCCACAGGGGAGAGGGTCCCTGGGAGCAGCGTGGACCTGTGGTGGGAAAAAGGCTTGGGGGTCAGGGGAGAGAGAAAGAGAAAGGGGGGGGGCCAGGCTAACACACACGTACACAGATTAATTCCAAACAAAAATCGAAACCAAACTCATAAAAAGAAGAAGAAATGGCTTAAACCAAAACCAAAGAATCGTAATAAACCAAAGGAAACTCCAGAGATCCATGCAAACTTTCCCAGGCTCGCAAATTAACTGGCTGCTACAGCGTCATCCCTTGTCCCCGGGAGGCGAAGTGGCAGCAGTGCAGCCCCTGCCTGTGCCGGGCAGCTCCTGCCTGCATCCTGGGGCTCAGGTTTTGGGGCACAAAGCGTAAAGCCCAAACCCTTCTGCCCCAGGCAAGCAGCTCGCTCCCCCGCCGTGCATCCACCTCTACTCACGCCTGACTTCTCCTGTTTTGCCTCTCTCAGTGACTCCTATCTCCTTTTGCTTTGTGTTTCTCCCCCCGACAGACACGGGCTGGTGTGGGGGTGAGCGGGAGTGCGAGAGGGCAGCAGGGAGAGCCAGGGGCTACTTACACTTCACTTGCAGGATCTGGTCACTGAGGTTGGCTTGGATGTAGTAGGTGCTGTAGGGAGGCAGAACCAGCCCCAGGCTGCAGAGGGGGAGAGCAGACAGGCAGTGTGAGGCTTTACACCCACCCAGAGCTCTTGGCCAGCCCCTGCCTGGCACCCCTTGGCTGGTGGCAGGCAGCAGCCCTGCTGGCCTCTTGCATGGTCTGCTGCGCCCAGTGCTGCCCTGGGGTGCCCAGGGTTGTCTCCAGAATCATCCTGGGGCATCCATGGTCATCCCCAGAGCATCGATGGTTATCATGGTGGTACCCAGAGCTGTCCTCAAAGCACCCAGGCCATCTGCAGAGCACTTAGGGTAATCCTGGGGCACCTTGGAGCATGCAGGGCCGTTCTGGTAGCACACAGGGTCATCCCCAGTACACCTAGGAGCACCTAAGGAGCACCCAGATTCACCCAGGGTTGTCCCCAAGGCACTCAGGGCATCCTCACAGCATCTAGGGCCATCCTGGGGGCACCCAGGGCTATCCCAAGGGCACTCCTGAGCACAGGAAGTGACAAGCCTGTCCAGACAGGGCTTAGATGGACAGGAGGCAGCCGCCTGAGAACCAAGTGAGATGCACATGGAAGAGGGACACGACATCCCTGTAACAGAAGAAGGTGTGAAGAGACACAGTCCTTGAAACAAGGAACAAAACCTTCACAGAGAGGTGAGACCAGAGATAACGATTACACAGGCACCAGCTACGGGCAAGCCATGAGGGAGAGGGATTCACCAGCCTGGAATCTGAACCCATGGGACATTGCTGGAGGGAGATGGGCTCCTTGGTGCCCGCTGCAGTGGCCAGTGGCCTTTGGTGATGGTATCAGTGCCAGGTGCTGCCCAGGACAGGCGAGCATCAGTGGGTGAGGCCACATTCCTGACTCCCATCGGATGTCACACCTACACCTGAGCCACCGGGACTCAGACCACCCCTCCAGCTAGTCCTCTCTGTGCCTGGCAGCATGGACTGAGCACCACAGCAAGCATGGCGGAGGTGGTGACACCCCATAAAGCATGGCACCCCAAATGACAGGTAGCAAGACAAGGGTAGTGACTTTTTTCTGTTCAATGCTGGTGGCACCCTGTGCTCATGGTGTCTTGGGGAGCCCTGGGGAACATCCCTACTATGGTGTGGAGCTGTGGGATCACACAGCCCCCAGCAGCACCTTTCACCCTACAGATCAACCCACAGCCCTGGCCCCAGCTGTGTCACCCGGTGTCACTGTCCCCTCCTTTCCAGTGCTGCTTGGTTCTATAGGGGTGCCACCGTGGGGGACAGGACTGGGGCTGTGCCATGGATACCCAACAGTGCCGAGAGGTGGCTGTGCCCTTGCCAGCCCCTCCTGAGGTGGGTAGTGAGGAGGAGGAGGGTACCCTGGGTGGCAGGGGGACCACATGGCTCCTCACAGGATGAAGGCAACATGAGCTGGACAGCATGGACATGATGCCAGAGTCTATTTTACACATTAGCTGGTGCAATCTGGGTGATAAATACAGAGGGGAGCTTTGCTGCCTGTGCTGCAGGGTGGGTGCATATCACTGTCACCAACTGCACAGCAGGCAAAGACCTGCACAAGCCCAGTCCTTGTCCTGTGCACAAGTCCAGGCTGCACAGGACCACAGTGCTGTGCTGGTGTGGGTCTGGTTGATGCCAAGTGAAGGTGGATGTGCCATCAGTGCTACTCACCTGTAGTTGGTGCTTTTGATGGGGGCCCATGTGTAGGTCCTGAACACCTCGTCGATGTATTGCTGTGGGTCAGAGGGAGCCAGTCAGGCCTCTGTGGTGCCAGGACACTGCTGATGCAGTGACAGGGAACTCTGGCTCCCAGCCTGGTGCTGCTGGGGCTGGTGCTCAGCACAGTGCTAGTTTTTACCATGACCCCCTTCCCCTGCAGCATTACCTCGTCCAGAGACTTGATGAGGGTCTTGATGAACCTCTGCCCATCATTCCCATCAATCATGCTTCTCCGGATCTGAGGGACAACACAGGGAGGAGGCAACTGAAGGTCACAGAGCCTGGCCATGTGCCTGCAGGCACCCACCCCCAGTGGGGTGGCACTGGGGACCCGTGGGGTGCAGAGGTGAGAGTGAGTAGCCTGGGGTGAGGCATTCATCACGCTCACACCCAGGGGACAGTGACCCAGCTCCAATCCCTGCCATGATCCTACGGAAGATGAGCCAGGGCCCTTAGGATGAGGTGCTCCCCAGGGCAGGCTGGAGGGGCTGAGTGCCCTTTGCAACTGCAGATGGGGGCAGCATGTACCCCAAAAGCTGCCCCTGGGTCTGCCTACCTCCTCCTTGTTCTCATCCTCCAGCTCAGCATCCAGGAAGTCCAGTGTCACCGGCTCACGGAAATTGATGATCTGCAGGCAGAAAGGGAGAGCCATGGAAGGGCTCAGGGCTCCAGCAGCCACTGCTGAGTCCAGACAAACCCACCACAATTCCCACAATTAGTTCCCAACGACCCCAGGAAGCTGTGTTATCCCACAGGACCTGGATAACCCCTGCTGCTGCCACCCCAATGGGGCCCTCCTCACCTGGGGCTGCAGGTTGGGGTGAAGCAGGACGTAGCCGTTCAGGTCAATGGCGAAGACGTAACCATTTGCCCCCAGCTGTGAAAGGACAGGAGGAGGGATGAAGCTGGCCAGGTGGCACTGCACCACGCTGTGCCAGTGTGATCATCCTCACCTCTGCAGGCAGGGCTCACCCCATGCCACCCCTGGGGCTCAGCCTTTTCTATCCATCCGTTTCTATTCTCAGCCAACAGCATCTCCCATCCTGGCTCTGGATTTTGCCTGCTGCCCCTTTCCCCAGGCTGGCAAGGTTTATTTACTGCTCACCCTGCAAGGGTTTTGGCTCTGCTCCGATTCTCAGAGCATCATCCAGCTCTAATCCCTGTCTGCCTGCCCTAGTCTTGCCTGCAGTCATGGCCTCAGCACCCTGTTACCACCAGCACTGCTGGAAGTGCTATGGGGTGCTGTGGGATGCAGCTCAGGGCTCCCTGCAGCGGGTTCCCACGCCAAGCTGGGGCAGCAGAGGGTAGGGATGGGTGGGAAGGGACCCCACGCACGTTGTATCGCGGTGTCAGCCTCTTGATGTCGTTCAGAGCCACATCGATCCCCATCACGCCCAGGATGAGCTGGTTCTGGAAGGAAGTGCAGGGAGGGAGGTGGTGGGAGCAGGGCTGTCACCTGCCACCACCAGCACAGGGACAGGGAAACAGGGACCTCTTCTCCCTCTGGGGACTTGTGGTGAGATCCAGAGACTGCAGGGGCACAGGATGGGACATGCCAGCCCCCCAGAGCCCTCTGTGGGACACTGCATTCCCCAGGGACTTGCAGCTGCCAGCTGGCTCCACTGAATAGGAGAGCTAGAAGGATGGCAGTCACCCTGGTACCACCCCAGGGAGGGGGTGCAGGGTAGGCAGCACCCCGGGGTGCCAGTGCCCCCCAGCCATGCACCCATCGGGGTACGCTCCCCACAACCCTACACTGGTGGTCCCAGTGCAGCGAGGTTGGTGGCAGCCATGGTCTCCTACCTTCCTGTCACTGCTGTCCTCTGTCAGGTTGAACACCGGCAGCGTGCCAGTCACCACAAGGCCCAGCCCCTGCACAATCACAGAAGGGTGTCCTATGGGGCTGGGGGACTGGGGGTCCCCACCTGCACCGTGGGGATGGGGGATCCTCACCAGAGCATCCTGATAGACATTGGTCCACTGAACCTGCTTGGCTCGGTTCCCTGCCAGGACCATGGGTCTGCCCAGCACATCCAAGTACTCCTGCAAGAACACAGAATGGAGAAAACATGATGTAGAAGCCAATGCCTCCTTGCTCCAAGCTGCTGACAGCCCTGTCCCCATGCACACCCCGGGGTTATTAACAAGGTGCTTAGTGCTGGCCCTGGCTGCAGGCTGAGCTAGGGGAAGAGGCCTGGCATCCAATGGTGATGCTGCAGCTGAAACCAAACGGCCTGTAGGGACACAAACAAGGTGCTGCTCACTATTGTTAGGCCATGGGCAGGATAGAGGCTCCCCAGGAAGCATCAGGCAGCTCTCCCAGCTCCCATCCATCTTGGCCTTTTGGGATCTCCTGAGGCAGGTTTCCCTTATCCTGGCTCTCCTTGCCAAGGCAGACCCCTGGGCAGGAGAGCAGTCCCTGTGCCATGATGCCAACCCTACCCCGAGGGGCTGCTCTTCTCAGGTACCCCTACCACTTGCCATCCATGTGCATCCAGTATGGAAACAGGGCAGGAGAGGGGCAGTGGGACAGGGTGTGGGGCACACATGCTTGGCTCTGCCGAATGGGCTGCTGCTGGGGTGGCCCTGCCTGCTCCTGCTCCCGCCTGCGCTCTGGCTCTGCTGTGTGCTCATTAATGCCTGATGTCTCCTAATTAGTCACTCAAAAGGCAGCAGGTTCGTGGGGAGCTGCAGAAGATGAATTACTTGTTTCAATAGCGCAAGGCCTGGCTGAGGGCTCAGCTCCCCAGCTCGCTGCCATGCTCACTGCCAGCCTTAGGACTGCAGTGGGGCTGAGGCTGCCTGAGCACACCTCAAGGCAGGGCACCCCATCCCCAGAGGGCAGTGCTGCCTTCCTGCACCATGACGTACCTGCGTGTTGATGCGGATGGCACCGATGGAGGGGATTTCAAAGTAGTAACCTTGGAAAAGAAAGAGAAAGGCAGCTGGAGAGCTGTCCATCTGCTGTCCAGCAGCCTTGCTGTCCTGCTGCCCTCCAGGCATGCAGCAAGCTCCTTGCTGGCAGTAGCATGCCCTGGAGCACCGGTGCCAGCCCCCATTGGAGGGGTGAACCCAGCTCCTGCAGCCTCCCATGCCCGCTGGATGCCAGCCCCACTCACCTTTGTTGGCGCAGGCCATCCACTGCAGCGGGGTCACGTCGTAGTTGTGCTGCCCAACTGAGAAGGTGAAGACCCGCACCTGCGGCAGAGCACACGGTGAGGGATGGTTGGTGGGCACCCAGGTCCTCCACACCAGCTGATGGCAACCTCCCCGGGGACAGTGCCTGCCATGGCCCACAGACTGAGATGCCCACAGCCAAGGGCAGGCAGGCAGGAGGTGCGGATGCTCGGCTGTGCTGGCAGCAGGCCAGCCACTCTCCTCACCCAGCCACAGCCACTCCTATCCTGCAGCATCACTGCAATGGCCAAGTGATGGTCATCACTTGGATGGTCAGCACTTGGACCCCCAGGGGTCCTTCTGCTGGAGCATCACTGCACCCAAGAGGGGTCTGTGCTCTCCGAGGCTATTGTATGGACCACATCTCCCCACCTCTCAGGTTTTCAGGTCCTGGTGGGGACCCTCCTGCCAGTTTGTCTGCTCCCAGCTGGGGTGTGCTTTCCCCAAGGATAGCGTTTATGGAGCCCACCAGCCCCATCCCCACCCCAGCAGCCCGCAGTGTGCCTGGTACCATGCCTCCTGCATGCCAGGGTGGGAGCCAGCTATAAACAGCACTGATGTGGCAGCTGTCCCATTACCAGAGCAGTAGCAGAATAAGGCTGTCAGGGAGAGAGGATGGGGATGAGGCAAAGAAGGTGGAAGCTGGCAATGGAGCTGCAGCACCTGCCCCCCTCCCTGGTGAGCAGCCCCAGCCTGGCACACGACCCCACAGCCCCATACCGTCTTATTGGGCCAGTTGTACTTCTCAAAGACGTCCTGCACTCGGTCCTCACCGCCATCCGTGAACATCATGATCATCTTGTTGCAGTTGGCACGTGTGATGTTGGACTGTGGGGCAGAGAGAAGGTGCCTGAGGTCGGACCCAGAGTGAGCTGTGCTGTGCTGGATGCAGCCAGGGGGCTGGCCACAACCCATCTCTTTTCCTGGCCTGTTTCAGTGGGGTGAGGGTCGTCAGGGTGAATGGGCAAGAGGAGGGATGCTGTCTGCTTGGAAATGATGTTATGATTATTGCTGCTCAGCACCTAATAGCACCATTCATCTTTATTTTGCCTCTGGCAAGGTGTCTGGCTCCATCCCCCTCCACCCAGCCCTCATAACTTTTAATAACACAGAGGGGCTGTGGCTCCAGCAAAACCCCAGCTACAGCACACCGGGAAGTGGGAGGTACCCCTCAGCATTGCAAAGGACAAGGAGCCCTCTGGATGCTGAAGCCCCAGGTACAGGGCAGCAGCCAGGTACTCAGAGCTCTCCCACGGCCCCCCTCTGCCCACCCTAGCCCACGTGTTGGCCCCCAGCTCACGTTCTGCAGCTGGTCGAAGGCATACTCAAAGCCAGCCTTGTAGTCGGTCGTGCCCTTCGCCACCATCCCCTGCACGTCCTCCTTGAAGACCTTCTTGTTCCGAATGTTGGCCTGCACCAGGTGCTTGAAGCATGACACTGGCTTTGCCTTCTCATTGAACTGGGAGGTGAAAAGAGGAGTAGGCTGCAGAAGGGGACAGGAGCATCCCCAGCAGGCACAAACCACCCGCCACGCAGATCCCATGGGGGGGGGGGAGCTGAGCATCCCACATCCCATTTCCCAGGGATGGCTGATGCTGAGACCAAGGCTTAGCTTGGGCCGAATGTAGCACTGAGTTGCCTGGCATGGGTGCTGGCAGTGGTCTCGCCTGCACCTTTGGTCCTGCAGGGTGCCCCCCTGGCTTGTGCAAGCAGCCGCGCTGCAATGTGCCGCGCCATGCCAGCAGTGGGAGCAGGTGCTGCCGCCCGCTCATGGCTTAATTTGCTGGCAATAGGGCCCATTCATTAGGGAAGCAGTGATCCAGCTGACAGAGCTGGGCCAGACATGTTAATTAGCGTCGGCGTGCATGTGGCCAGACAGGGGAGGGCCGGCACGGGCTGGGTGCCCAGCGAGGCACAGATGTGGTGGCACAGCCACGGTGCTTCCCGAGGTCACAGGCTGGTGGCATTGCCACAAGGGGAATGATGTCAGTGGCTGCTTGGGGTCATCCTGAGAGCAGTTTCTGCCGAATGCCCTGCGATGGGAGCAGCTCTGGTTTGCCACCACAGGCAGCCAAACCTGGAGCAGCCATGTCCTTGCTTATGTGCAGGTGGGTGGTTAAATAGAAAAGAAATGGCATTTTTCTCTCTGCAGAGCTCTTGGCCAGGTGGGTCTGTGGGCAAAGGGCTCCCACACTGGGGAGCTGGGAGCTGGGAGCTGGCTGGGGGGCACAGCTCTGCTGCCCACCTTGCAGCACTCACCGAGGCCACGTTGACATAGTCATCGTCTGAGAGGGTGTCCAGCATCTCATACACAGAGGTCTTCATCAGCTTGAGGGTGAGGCCGCTCACACTGCCGCTCCTGGCAGGAGAGAGGGTTGCTTAGGCTCAGCAGCAAGGGGATATGGGGCCCCCCACCAGGGCTGTCCCACACATGGCCACCAGTGGGACAGTGGCACCCTGATGAGCTGTGCTACCATCCTGGCCTGGCTCAGCTCCCACCCGTGTACTCACACGTCCACTATAATGACCATGTCCTTTGGGGATGAGGCACCTTGGATGTACCTGTGGGATGAAGAGGGGGATCAGTAGGGTTGACTCATTCTGGGAGGGGGTCCCCGGCTCTGCTAGGAGCAGCTCTAGAGCAAAACCGTGCCAGGCACAGCCGTGCTGCATGCCAGTGCACCAAGGCTGTGGTGACGCACGGTGAGGAGCAGGGAGGAGGTGCCAGCGGGTGAGCAGAGGTGAGGATGCAGCACAGCGCGGCAGAACGCCAGCGCCCGCCGCTTGGTACCATATCAGCCTAATGAGCTCTAAATGCTAAACTCTTCCATCATCACAGGCCCTTTTCTGCGTGCTGATTATGCTGACACACACATCCATATTAAGATGCTATTTACCCCCCTGGTAGCTTCAAAGGCCAGGCTGATTAGGTTATTTTTAGCTAGAGGAGGAAAAATAATAATACTACGTAAATCCTCCCCCCGAAAACGATTAGGGAAGCCTCCCTCACCCCTCGAAGCACCTGATCCTGCTCCCAGCCCTGCTGTGCCATTCTGCGTGGTGCTCAGCACCCATCCTAGCCATGGCCAGGCGCAGCCCAGCCTCCCCATCCCATTGAGTGGGACCTGATCCTGCCAAGTCCAAGGGAGGCTTCATTATTGGCTTGATCAGGATCAGACCTGACACAAATTAATTAGTGTGCTATTAGTATCAATTACTTACCATTACTGGGGAGGTGGGGAAGGGGCAGGCTCTGATTGCTAATCCCAGGTCCTGATGTTCCCTAATTGCAAGTGATTACCCAGGCCGGATGCTGGATGCTGGCACATGGGGCCCTCTGAGTGTGGGTTCTGCATCCCCTCAAAGCTCCCCCATGCTGGGACATAGGATGGGCAGGCAGCTGCCTGTGGGTTTCACACTGACAGTGAGGCTGGGGGACTTGGGCCGGGGCAGGGCTGCTGGCACAGTGCAGATCCCAACTAAAATGCTGCCCATAATGGGTTGTGGCAGCGTATCCATCTCCAGTGCCCTGTGCAGATGAATACCCTGGGCTCCGCGGGAGAAGGCTGTGGTTAATAGTGCCATTCATCAAGGGAGGGGAAGGCAGGCGAGCTGTGCTGGTGGCCCTGCCAAGGCTGCAGGCAGGACCATGGTCCCTGCAGGGCCCAGCAGCAGAGAGCAGAGCAGCAGTGGCCGTGTGCTGCATTGGACCCTGGCACGAGGGCAGGACAGGACCTCAAAGGGGTGTCACCAGGGTGTGCTGCCCCCCAGCATGAAGGACTCTGCTGCTCCTCCATGCCTGGGTGGGCAAGAGAGTTGTTGCTGGCCTGGCTAGTGGGCAGGGAGCCAAGCCAGCCAGGCTCAGTAGCCCACATATACATCACCAGCCCCTCTCAAACAGCCTTCCAGTCCCCCCTCTGCCAGTAACCCAGTGGAGAACAGTTAACAATTAATGTAGAGCAATCAAAGACAATTAACTATAGGAGCAGGGCCATTC
Organism: Forpus xanthops; assembly: GCA_032466535.1. Lineage (NCBI taxonomy): Eukaryota > Metazoa > Chordata > Aves > Psittaciformes > Psittacidae > Forpus > Forpus xanthops. The sequence continues at coordinate 46,492 of JASSUY010035831.1, forward strand.
ATTTTTCTGACAAGGAGACAGGCAGCTTCTGGTGCAGGCAGGGGGCCTGGCAGAGGGTTATCCCCTGGGATATGGGGCACCCTGGGCAGGTGCTGGAGACCTGCACCTGCTTCCTCTCCATGCCTGCACTTTAAGCCAGCCAACACGGGCAGGATGAGGCCACAGCTCCCTCAGCCCCACAGGCAGCATGGTAACTACTGCTGCCAAGCCAGCTCCTCTATCTGAGCTAAAGGGATTCAATCCTGCCTCATTCGGTGTGCAGCTAAATAGCTGCTTGCAGTCATCACTTAACCACAGCCCGTTGCTCTCTCCATCCTCCTGGCTTGTGGTTGTTTTCCTCTCTAGATGGGAATGCTGGCCAGGACTAAGCACTGCCAGCAGTGGCTGCGGAGTGGGGCACAGGGTGAGGGGTAGCTCTCCACACTTCATCTGCATCCAAAGATTTATCTCTCCAACATGCTCTGCCTTCTTGGGAAGAGGGGAGGGAAGTGGGAGCCAAGAGCAGCAGCTCGGATGCCCCTGCCTGTGTTAGGGTGTCCATTTGCCAATGCCAACCACATATGAAATGAAAATGGGAGCGAGCTGGCTGCTCCCGGCTGGGAAGGGCCAATGAATGGACCCCCCTATTCCATCTGTACCCCCTTACCAGGGCCTCCTGCGCACGTCGTACAGGTCAATCTTATTGGGGGCTCTCCATGGGGTGGCTGTAGGGAGAAGGCAGGTGGTGAGCACGGCAGAGGTTACGGAGGGGACGGGGCAGAGGGATGCCCAGGGCTGAGGAAGCAGCAGGCTCTGGCGGGGCACTCACACCAATGAGCTTTAGCATAGGAGGGTTACACGTGCCAGGTGCCCCCAGAGCCAGCACTGGAGGATGCTCACCCACATCCCGCAGTGAGAAGGGCCCAGGTTGGCCTTGGCCAGAGACCCCATCAGCACTCACCGGGGTAGTAGCGGGTGACGCCGGTGGCACTGCCGAACACTTGCCAGAGCAGGGAGGGATCCTCCTTTCTGTTCTCTATGAACACATCCTCCAGCGCCTGTGTCCAGTTCAGCTCATTGAGGATGACAGTGGCTGTGGAGACAGAGCCAGGGTGGGTGGATGGGTGTGGGGAGCAGTGGAGCTGGGGGCGATGGGGACCGTGGTGTCCCCATGATGAGGACAGGGAGGGAGAGGTGGTGTGTCCCCTCTGCCCATGGGGGAGCCCACAGGGGCTCTGCAGCTGCTCCTGCATCCTCCTGCCCGCCTGGGACCCATGGAGCTCCAGCATCACCCTGCTGTGGTGTCCCCAAAATACCTAAGCTGCCCTACAGGACTCCCCTGTGTGCTCACCATCCCCACCCCCTGGCTCGGGGGCAGGGACAGCCACTGCTGGGGACAAGCCAGTTTGCCATCTCACCCCCTTCCCAGAGGGCTTCACCCACCACCGTGCCAGCCCCATTCCCTAGGGATAGTCACCAGCTGGGCAACCAAAGGGCTGTGTCCCTGCAGGGCTGTGTCCCTGCAGGGCTGTGTCCCTGCAGGGCTGTGTCCCTGCAGGGCTGTGCGGAGCCTCCTGGCCCCACTCTGCATTCCTGCTGCCTCCTGCACTTGACGCAGAAGCAATTAAGATGCAGGCAAACAGCAGTTTTAAATTATTCAGCTATTAAAGCAGAAGATAAGCTTCTGGCAGCCCCAGCCTGTGATTAATCAAGGGAGGCTGATGGAGCGTGGGGGGGCTGGTGTGGCATGGCAGGTACAGGGCCAGTGGGAAGGCTGCTTTTGGATCCCAGATGCTGTGGGTACCCTGAGCCCTGGGCAGGCAGGGGGACCCCCACGGTGTCCATCAGCAGCCCATGCTGGGCTGCCTTGGGACTGTGTTGTGGAGGAGTCAGCAGTGGCTGTGTGCTGCAGGCAGAAGGCAGCCACCAGCACCCTGAGAGGACCCTCAATGCAGTGCTGGGGTGCAAAAGCTCCCAGGAGCAGCCCCTCTCCTTGGCACTGGGCAGAGCTGGGGGAGCTGGTGTGTGTTTGAGGAGTACATACAGCTCTCTTCAGGCTTCCTCTTATACCTGTCTCTCCTCAAAACACCTGTGCAAGCCTTCACCATGGTCCATGGTGAGATACTGGGCAGGTTTCACCCAGGGTGAATCCCAGATCCCTCCATCCCAGCACCACTTCTCCCCTCAGGCAGCTTTGCCTTCAAACCACGATTTACTCTGTCTGTATCTCCCAGCCGTTTCCCAGCACCATGCCCACACAGAGCACTGATACCTGGCACTTAGCATTGTTTCTTGCTTGGCTCAGTCACAGGATGTGGTTCCCAAGAGAAGGGTCTGCGAGCAGGCTGCCAGGCTCCTGCTGCCTGGAACAGCCGTGGGCACTGCTGCCAGCCTCAGCTGGGCACCACACTGGGCATTGACACGTCCCCAACAGCCCCAGCACCTGCACCCCAGCCCCTTGAGGCCACCAGTCACACCAGCCTTGTGCCAAATGCAGATCCTAAACCTAAACCTTCCCTGTCCATGAACACAGCCCTTATACCATCTCCAAGCACAAACACAGCCCCTCTATCATCCCTGAGCCACAGTGCAGTCCCTATACCTTTCCTGAACATGAATTTGGATCCATATCATCCCTGTGAACAAACATAGCCCCTATACTATCCCTGTAAACATATGCATGTCCTGTACCACCTCTGCACAGGAACACAGCACCCATAACCATCCCTGCTCATCCATGCAGCCCCTATACCATCCTTGCATGTGAACACAGCCCCTGCACTATCCGAGTGCATAAATGCAGCTCCTATACTATCTCTCACACAAACACAGCCCCTACACTCTGCCCACAGACACAATGGTAAGCTATTGCTCATCAGACAGGAGGCTGTGTCCATGGATGGCTCCTGTCCCCCTTGGTCCAGGCTGGAGCTGCCAGCCCCCCAGTGACATCCCCATCCCTGTCCCCATCTCATCCCTGTCCCCACGAGGGTGAGCTCAGCCCCGCCCGCGAGCGATTGTAGATTTAATTAAAAGCGGCACAGTAAATAAAACACATATAGGATGTAATTTGTGTGTGTAGTGAGGGGTGACGGCGAGGGCGGCTCCGCAGGGCTTTAATTAGCGTGCCAGGCAGCGATAGCGGCTTTCCGCCGGCACTCACTCACGGCGGTGCGCTCCTCGCCTGCGGCTCTGCAGGGACCGGCCACGCTTCCTGGTGTCCCCAGCAGGAGAGGGCACACGGGTGGCCCTGTGCCTGCACCCTGAACCCACTGCCTGGGGTGCAGCAGCTGAGCACCCTGCCCTGCACCCTGGCTTTTTGGAGCATCCTGGTGTGGCTGAACACGGGTCTGATCTCTCGGCTGACTCCCCACTGCACTGTCCCCCCTTCCAGCACCCCTGTCAGAGCAGTTGTGAGTTCCTGAAGCACGTTCATCTCCAGTTTGCTCTCATCCCACAGCCATGCGTGGTGATGTATGTGGCCATGGCAGGGCCACAGCTGCGGTGTTGGCTAGTGAGCAGGGGTGAGGAGTAATGAACATCTCACCCTGCCAGCCCACCCGCTTGCAGGATGTGCTTCATTAACTGCCTGGCCTGCACTAGCAGCATAATAAAACTAATTGCAAATTTCTAATCCACTGCTGCCACCGTGGTGGCATCATTGCACCAGCACGGCTGTGACAGTGATGAGCCCGTGCACCAGGAAAGGGCTGCTCAGGCAGGATGGAAACTCAGCTCCTGTCACCACTACGAACACTTGGTACCCTCAGCCAGAGCCACTAGAACAGGGTGGTGTGGGGATGGAGGTGCCCTTGGCTGTGCAGGAGACAAGGGGTGCCCCTGGCAGCAGGGTCTGAGGCTGGGTGCAGGATGCAGCCCATGGGTGCTGGAGGATGCTCTGCGGCTGGGAACAGTGCCCAGCTCAGTGCAGAGCAGCCACTAGAGGGAAATGGAGACCGACTGTCACTGTGTGCCATGGCAGCAGGGAGATGTAGGAGAGCACTCTGGAAGCTCAGGGATGGTGTCACCTTCCAGTGGGGACTTAAAGCTGTCCATCTGTCCATCCATCCCTCCCCACCTGCTCTCGACCCCTGTCCCCCTCTCTGGAGCAGCCTCTCATAGTCACAGGGACATGGCCTTGGGGCTGAGAGCCCCTGCACACTCCCGGCAGGAAGGGGCTCCTCAGGGGTGCCATGGCACTGTCTTGCCATCACCTTTGGCTGGCTTCCTGCAGGATTTCAGCTGCTTTTTCTCTCTTTTCCTGACCTCATCCCCAGGCAGCCCAAAGCCAGTGGGGAAGCATCCCTGCTTCATCCTCTCCCACTGCCCATCCTGTCTCACTCCCTTCTATGAGCAGGGAGTTTCTACCTCTGTAATTGCTCCTGCACAGAGATGCTCCATCCTTCTGATTGTCCATTCTGATTGTCCCCACCGCCTGCTCTGAACCTCCTTGAGCTTTGATGAACTCTTCTACAGGGAAGATCACAACCATGTGCATGCAGCCAAGCCTTACCCCATGCCATAATTACCATTTCTCCTTTGCTCTCCATCCTTTCCTAATAGCCCCTAACCGCAATTTGCTTCTGGCCTGTGACAAGTTTATGAGGGTCCCTGGGGAAGAACATGTCACCTCTGTCCTGACACGGTGACTCTGCCTCTTCTCAGTGCCTGCCTGCCTTGGCACTGAGACCCAGCCAGGGCACCCCGGTGTGATGGTCCCTGGGGCTGCAGGACCCTGAGAAGGAGAGGTGGAGGCTGAGCCTGGCCAGGCAGTGCAAAGGGGAGAAGGATGGGTGAAGAAGAGCACTCACAGCCTTTGTAGATGTCTGTGGGGATCTGCACGGCAGCGTAGGAATAGTTAACCTTGGTCTTGAAGTTAGGGTCATCGGTGAACTCCAGCTTCAAGGAGTTGGACTTTTCCCTCTCGATCTCTTCTCCATCGGGATCGTCCTAGGGAAGGAGCAGAGCACATGAGGTCACCCATAAGCCCCAGCCCTGGATGCACACTGGGAGTGCTGCCACCCAAAGCCCATCCTCACTGCAGAGACCAGCAGGGCTGGCTCTCCGGCTGGATTTGTCCTGCACAGGGATCAGGAGGGCATGGATGTGAGCATTCCTCTTGCCTCTCCAGCTTTGGTAGGCCGGCAGGTATTAAATCAAACAAAAAAAAACCCAAACCAAAAAAAAAGCCTTGAAAATCAATTAGCAGCAAAAGCAACTATCAAAGAACAAATTAAACCGGAGTGCAGCTTACTGCTCTGTCAATAAGCAATGCAAACAATATTTAATTATGGTGGAGAGCCAGTGAATTCCCCACTGCCGGTGCTGGAACGCGCTCCCTCACCTTCCCAGCCCTCCTCTCCCTTCCTGGGGCCCTGCTACCAACTCCGGTGTTATACCACCGGAGGAAAAACCCCTCTGGAACCAGCCTGAGCTGGTGCAGGCAGAAGCTGGGTTGTTGCAGGCAGGGGACAGGGATGGAGTTGAGGCACAGGGCCACATGGGAACGGGAGAAAGGGGGTGGCCTCACAACAGAGCTGGGGAAACGGCCTCCACCATCCTGCTGGGAGAAAAGAAACCTAGGAGAAGGTGCTGAGTCTGAGCTTCTGCATTCCTGCACGAGCCCAGTGGCTGGGGAGGGGTGTTTGTGGGGGGCTGTGAGATGCTCAGGGTAGGGAGCAGGGGGATACTGCCACATATGCCCTTTGTGCCCCTGCTGCTACATCCCTCTGAAGAGGGACAGAGCTACCTGCTCATCCGTGGGCAGGGTCAGGCAGCACAGGGGCAAGGACATGCCAAGCCCAAGCTGGGACACAGGATGGCTTTGGCCACCTTCCCCTGGCCTCGGCTATGGGAACAAATGGGACAGGGCTTGATGGGGCTGAGCAGGAGATCCGGCTGCTGAGCTGCCTGGCATGGGAGAGAATTCATCCCAAGAAGCAGCTCAGTGCCTCTCTCTTCTTGCCTCCCCTGAGTGAGAGGCCCATTCTGGAGCCTGTGTAAGGTGTCTGATGTGCCAGAAGGGATCAGCCCACAGGAATAACAGTGGACGTGACTGGAAGCGTGAGCAGCTCCAGGCAGGGCTCATGTGGGCCGTGCCCGGGACAGCACCATGGCTCCAATGGGGACACGGTCCCATCCTGCTGTCCTTGATGGCCCAGTGTGAGCAGCTCTCTCACCAGCCAGGCTCCTCCTGACAAAATCTGAGGACAAAACATCCAAATTTCTCCTGGGAAAAGCCATAAATTGAAAGGAAAACGACGTGCTTGGGAAATAAACTCTGAAGCTCGTTTAACACCTATCCTGACCTCCTCCACATTGCCCCTTTGCAGGCGATGCAGACGTCACCTCTCCTGCACCAGCTCCAGCCGGCCACCCAGGCAATGACATTCCCCTGACATTGTGAGGGGTGGCCAAACCATTCGCCACAGCTCAAGAGAGTAACAGGATTGATATGCAAGGTTTGGGCTCTAATTCCAGCCGATGGATTGTGAGTGTAAACACGCTGCCGAGCTGATCCCGGTGCGGGGGCTCCCCCTGCTCAGAAAGATGCTGAACTCAATTACAGCTGCAGTAGCCGAGCGGGAGGCAGGCAGGGACCGTCCCCACCTCCCCTGAGCCATGTCTCCAAGATAAAAAGTCAGATTACTCTCTCAATTTCAACAAAATCCAGAGAAAAGGCACAAAACCGTCTGCTGGATCTCTCTGCCCAGCTGTGGGCCACCGGCTATGGAGACAGCAGATCTGGCCCCAAACCTGCCATCATCATGGGGCTCGGGTCTCAGGCAGAAAGTGGTTGCACACACACAATAGTTTGCCCCTGACAACCTCTCTGAGCACCAGACAGTGATTTAGAGGTGCTGCTGAAAACAGGCTTTAGAAGGATAAAGCTGTGGCCCCGAGGGCACCTACAGCACCAAGGGCTCTGCTTTGACACTAAACCCTTTTCTTTTCCCAGTCCTGCAAAGTCCTGGTGACATGTCCCTGTCCCTCCCCATCCCAAATCAGCAGGGCATCCTGCCTGGGTCCAGCTCACCCGCTGCCCCTGCCATTGCTGGCAGCTGGGAAAATCCAATCCTCCCTATTTCCTCCAGGCTGGCATGGTTATTCCCACTTCATGAGAGCTGGAACCACTGTATGTAATTACTGACCCTCTGTTTGTCATTATTCCGTTATATCACCCACTTCTGAGGGGCTAATTTGTATTCTGCCAGGTCTGGCACTGTCTGGCTGCTCTCATTCATGTAGCTGTGAAGAGGCATATGTATAGATCTTGGAGACAAATATACAGCTCTCTATACGTAGGACACTTCATGCATCACTGACACCTATATGGCAAACAGACCTGAGGAAAGAGCTGATGTTATCCAAGCTACGCTTATCCTTTATCCATAAATCTCCTGACCTCAACCAAGTTACTCCTGTTTAAGCTAGGCTGAATTTAGCCCCTGAAATGGGGTCATTTCCACCTGGATGAAGGCAGCAGAGCTGTCACCAACCAGGGCAGGGATGGAGCGTCTCTGTGCTATGCTGGAGCTACAAGGAGCTGCCTTGGGAGGGCTGGAGGAAGAAATTCTGCATTAAGTTTTTATTAGAGCAGAGGAGAAGATGATTCAAGTTCTCCTGGATTTACACTGGTTCAACTGTGAGAATCTCAGGAGGCCCCCAGTCAGATTCTGCAGCATTTCTCATCATTACGTTTCCAAAGAACTTGGAAACATCTGTTTATCTGTTACAATATGTACAGTGTAACACAAATAGATGCTACAGATTGAATATATTATGCGCTACACACCATTAGAAATGGACTCGATGGCAATCTATCAATATTATATGTATTTATTGCTTCAATAGGAAGTCATCGTGTGCCGAGAGCTTTTGCCATCTTCAATGCGTTAGCAGCGGGGTTGGCAGTCACAACATTTGCTCTTTAGTCTCCAATACGATGGACAGGGATCAAAACCCAGAGGTGCCTCAACACTCAGTGAGCAGCAATGACACCAAGCAACAGCCTTACTGGAGGCTGCCACGCTCCAGGCAAGTACCTGCCCTCCCTCACATCCAGGCTGGCGCTGGCTGAGGAGGGCCAGCCTGCCCCAGGCACATGGACTGTTGGAGGTCCCCACCAGGGCTGGTGTTTGGAGCTGCGGATTGAGCTGGGGACGTGACCTGGTGCAGTAGCATGCCTGGCAGGAGGCAGACACCCCTGTTCACTGCTCATCTCCATGGGAACGAGCCATCACAGCTAATGATGACTGCTTAAATGGCAGTACTGATGACAAACGCAGGGCTGATGTGGGCAGTGGTGCAGGAGGATGCTCCAGGATGCTGACTGGGGTGTCACGGCAGACAGGCAGCTGCAGCCCTCCCTTGCAGTGCTCCTCCTTGTGCCCCTGGCACCAGCATGGTGAGCTGCAGCACCCCCACAGCATCTCTGCATCCCACATCCTGCCCCCCCCACCTGATCTCGAATACATCTCACCAAGATCCCAGCACACCCTTTTAAATTTCCCAGGGGCACCCATCCATGCTAAGCCTGGAAAAGCCAACAAAACCTTCCTATCAACATGCTGTGATAACTACTAATAATGCATACAAATGCCAGCCCTCAGCACACGGCTGAGGAAGTCCAGGCCCATGCAAAAGGGCCTTTCTCCTTCTTAAACACCTCAGCTTTTCCTGAAAGGCAGTGCTGTGAAGCCAGGGAGGGAGACGTTCTCCAGCCACATCCCTGCTTTTATAGCAGCCCAGGTTATAAATAACAATCAGCCTCTCCCGCCAGCCTCCCCCTGGCCCCTTTGCTTTTTTTAATCTTTGCCAAAGGTACTGTTTAGAGATCTTTCTAGACCATTTATTTTTAAATTACCAGCCAGAGGAGAGAAGAGGAGGGAGGGAAGAAAAAGGCAAAAGGCAAAAGAAGGAAACTTGTGGGGCTGATAGCTTATCGGGAGGAAATCCAAATGTCACATCAGTTGAGAAAGTTGGAAGATTAAATTTTCCAACACCCTTCATCTGCTGATGACATTTAGGGGCTTTTTTCCCCCCTCCTTCCTCTCCTTGCTGCATGGCCCATGTGGGGTGAGCAGCGAGCGGGCAGCCCCTGCCTGCAGCCTCAGCACCTCCAGCAGCCAATGCCTGCAGTCGGGATCCGTGCGAGCTCTTCTCTGCCTGCCCTGCACGGGAGGGTGCGGATGCTGGCACTGAGCCTCCCACCACCAGCCCCTCGCTCTCATCCCTCCCTGGGACCTTAAGCAGGTGGGTGCATGTGCTGACCAAGGATGCTTTCATGGAGCTGTGCTGCCTTCCACCAGAAAACAGTGCATCCCAAGGGAATTTGGCCTCAGCTGTGACTTCAGCACCATCCTCTGCCATGAACACAATGCTTATTTCTGTGTTGTTCTGCCTGTAACTCCCATCCAAGAGTGCTCTAATCTGCTGATTGGAATGCTTCTCCCTGGCCGTTGCTAGTGGGTAAAGGTGAAAGCTCCACTTCTGCCAACATTTTGAGAGCCAAGAAGACATCTGGGAAAATTTCCTGATGTTCCCATTTGTTAAAAACCACGTGGAAATCCAGAATCTGTTTAGGAAGATAGTGGAGCTGAGGTACAAGCAAAATGAATAGGAAGCTCATTTCTTTCTCACTGCGCTTAAAGGCAGCGTAAGGCTTGTGAATAAGCCCTGGTTATGTTGAATAGGCATTGTCCATCAGTACTAACTCCATTTCAGCTAGATCCTGCTCAATTTAAATATCAAAATTGAAGCTACATAAAGAAAAGATGCAAAGAGCACTATTTAGTTCCATTCAGACCTTCTGGTATCATCTCCCTCCTTTTTATTTCAGCATCACCTTCTTTTCTCTCCATTATTTTTGCTGGGATTAAATTTGCTAGGATGCTACTGGCAAGCAGCAACAGCAATAGGGAAGTGCCCGCCCTGCCAAACTCACAAGCCCCGGCAACAGGACACCTCACATTTTGCTGGTATTTCCCCATGGAAGGACCGGTGTGGTTGATGATGGGTGTGCAGGGCTGTTCCTCCTCAGTGACATGCCACCTCTCTTGGCGCAGGACTGGTGTGCAGGCAGCTGTGCTTTGTGGTCCCCAGGGACACAGTGCCACACTGCAGAGCAGGGTTTCCTCCGGTGCCCCACGGCTCAGAGGGCACAACCCCGAGGCTGAGATGCCTCCTATTTCCTAATCCTGCCTGATGTGACCAAGGTGCTCTCCTCATCTGCACAAATGGCTAATCCCAAAGCTAACTGCCTGGAGCTGCCAGCTCGGATCGCTGCTGCTGACAGCGGCTGGGAGTGGGCAGCCAGGGCTGGTCAAGGCAGGCAGCACCAGGCATGGGGACCTCCAGCTCCCCTGTGCCCAGCCCCATGGCAGTGATGGCAACAGTCCTGCTGTCATGGGTTCAGCAGCAGCAGTCATTTTTCTTTAAGTAGTAGCTGGTGTAGCACTGTGTTTTGGATTTT